>KN887524.1:9602-29963 GCA_000934455.1 Apostichopus parvimensis | reverse complement strand
ATTAAACCTAGGTAATTTGCAGTGCTTTTTTGCACTTTCAAATTTTATGAATCAAACAACAAATTCACAAGAAAACATATTGAAGATTATGTGCTAAAGTTAACAATGACCAATGTCACATGGTCATACTTTGGGCACAGTCTAATGAAATGCATACCTCATTGGTCCTGGTTGGTTTCCAATGACAACATTCTGTAGTCTCTTAGCAGCCAATTTCACTGGCAGTTCATCCTCACCCATGGTGCTCAAAAATTTGATATCTACAAGGTCCACATGCTGATATAAATTAAACATTCAATTAAAATAATAAAAGTTCAAAGTGCACTAAAAAAAAATTTGAGGTAAAAGTCATAACCCAATGCTCTGTAGGTGCTGACAATATCACAGAAACAGTTAAATAACAGCATGGTTTCATTAAGATGAAGACATTATCAAAATACCTGCTTATCAAAAAAGCCTCAAGGACAATTTTCATCATGATATCACTGAGGTAATCACTACTAACAGGGTTTAATTTCTGTCTATATTAAACACAACATGTATAGAAATATCTCATATCACTGCTTTACTTTAATTTCAGGAAAACTGCTTTCTCTTACTTATTAAGTTATTAGTTCAAGATTCAGCACATCAAAATATCATTTACATAAACAACCAAATGTTAGTAATGTTAGAATATCCATATTTCCTCTTCGAACCTGTGGACAGCGATACATAAAAAATGAAAAAAAAGCCTCACGCTTAGCAAGGAAAACCACATATATGAAACATAAAGTACCTCAAAAAGTTGAAATTCCACTCTCTGCAAATGTTTCACACTTTTTACGATGCAGACGAGTACTTCTTGGAACATCGCCGCCACCTCGTCAAAGGTGGGTTCAAATTTCGTTGAAACTGTGCTCGTGTCTTCAACCTAGATGATGCAAGATAAAAAATTTCAAATGTTTGAACCCCCTACAAATATAATTACCTTCGATTGCTTGTTCGGCAATATTTAAACTTAAATTTTATAGCAACGTTTAATTAAATGGTACCCTCAACCAGATAATATAAAACAAAGTCAATGAAGGAAGGAAAATGATATTAGAAAATTAATTACTAATCGCTGTGTGATGACATGCTTTTAGACTTGCTGAAGTCATTGTCTCAGTGCATGTACAAAGGTATATTTAAATTATGATAAACCAAGAAAACAGACAGAATAAAGATGACCTTTAGTCTGTTTGGCAATTTTCCAAGCTGTTACCCTCACTGAAACAGTGCATTGCACTCACCATGAATATTTGAATCGGCTGCGGTCTGATTGCTAGCCATTGGTCGCTTTGAAAGTAGTCTCCTGAATATGCACTGCCTCCTTCATACAGTTCCACCCACTCGACTAGATCCTGGATGGTCCGTTCCACGCATGAACGAGCCAGATTTGACATGAGAGTCGCAACACTGTTGAAGAAATGATCCATTTCCTCCATACGCTCTCTCTGTACAAGGAAAGAGAAACAAATATACTGCAGTGAAATCGCTGTTTTTGAAACAGATTTACTTTGTTATTTTGCAAAGAGTGGCATACAGATATTGCAGTGAAATCTCTGTTTTAAAAAGCATTTAAAATGTTGACCCTTTCCACATAGAAGGAACAGACATATTGCAGTGCTCCTCAGTTCTTAGAAGTGTTTTACATTTCGCCACTTTTCATAGCTCAGCGGAACCGAATGTAGATTCGTAATATGTAAGGTCAAGGACAATATGTTGTCACGTTCAGGAGACAATCTCTGAAAGATTAAACGAGTTAAGAAAAGAAACCATACATCTGACTGTACAAAAATCAACACAGTAAACAAAATTGGGTTTGCTTAATATATACAAAAGCTTCAAATTTCAACACTACACTACAAAACACAAGAAACTAATTGATGATGAATTTACAGAGAATAACATGAAAGGAGCATCACATGTTTAAGCCAAAGGTTTACAGGAAAGGTATTTGTGGTGTAGGGTGTATAAAGCAGCTAGTTGTATTTGCAACATAATCTCTACTGGCATCAAACATGAATGAAGAGAAACTATTTAAGAGCAAAGAATTTCTTCTTTTTTTAGGGGGTAGAATAGGGTTCCAGCCAGATAACTCAGGATATATAAGTCCTGTGCTCCATCAACTGAGCTATCCAGCAGTTAGTTAGATGGTGATCCCTATATAGCCATGTCTTTGCTAGATAGTGTAAATCAATCATGACAACAATCTATCTGCCCATTTTGATAACGGTATGGATATCAGAGGATACTAGCAGAGATGCCTGTCTCCCTGTTTTTCTTGTCTGACGGGGAAACCGAATCGAAATCGAGTTGTTGCAAATATTCCGTACCTCATCCTCCGGCATCAGACTTTCAATGTGTTCCCGAAGGTCTGCCACGATGGTCGCACATTCCACCAGCCAAACCTCCTTAAGCATGGCTTGACCCTTGTCACAGTACATCTTGATATAATCCAGGAACCTGTCTATGGTCAGTGGGGACTTAGCGGTCAGATCGGAGATGTCGCACATCCGCAGTGACGAGTACCTGCCGATGAGAGAAGATACCCAGGAGTCGGATGATGTTAGAAATGAGATGCAGGGCAGGTTAATGAATTCAGACGCAGCGGCAATTCTCAAACAAACTCTCACAACGTTTTGACAATCAATTTGAAAAGAACTAAAAAATCTTTTGGCTAGAATGCAGGATTCTAGCGCAGGATTTGTTATTCTTAGGTCCCTTGGTTCAAACACCCGTACACCCGAAAACGTCTTAGCTCTTTCCATCAAATATATAATTTCCCATTCCAATTTCTGTTGGGAACCCCAACTCACTCTTGTCTTTAAAAATACTAATGCTACCTGAACCCAAGACGAACTAAACAAACTTCTTCTGCATGAAAGAACAGAACAGAAAAGAAAACTCCAAAACTCCACACGGAGTCCCTAACACTGGAAATACAGTTCTATGAAGGTTGATTATGATTTCATTCATGTCAGTGTTAAACCTACATCAATCACAACAGAAATAACAGAGGGTATACATCCACTTACATAGGAACATGGTAAAACAGAACAGTAACCTACTAAGGCCTATTTTACAATGAAAGCACTGCCGTGCTTTCAAATTCACTGTAGGCATTTGGAAAAGTGACTTTAGAAACCATACCTAACAAGAAACATATCATTTTTTTTTTCTGATTTTATCAAGTCAGCTATAATGTGATATGAATATGGCCACATGAGTGATTTTTCCCCCCCCCCCAAAACCTATATTACTAAGCTTCAAAACTGACTCTTAAAGAAAATGATGTACATGATTGGAAGAAGACTCACTTTGTTTCCCATCTGTATAATATCGTTGCCATCACTGGATGTGTTATGTAGAGACAATTCTCCATTTTCATGTGAGCTCTCTTGCAGGCTTGTTGCCATGGGAACCACTCCCTGCCGGCCGACACCGACTCTTTCGACGGCAACGGTACTCCGAGACGATGCTGTTCTTGGGAGTCCAGAAGAACGTAGTTGAGAATCGACTGCTTGCTACTTCTGATATAGACATCACGAGCTTCCTGCAGTCGAAATATAAACATATGTGCAGAATATATATTAGGGAATTGACAAAATGCTACAGACGGTTTTAATCTACCAAGCTGGCTTCTTTTCTATCTTTCTCTTCACTTCTAAGATATTTCAAACCTTGTCTGGTACTTTCTCTCTCTTTACTCTTGTTTACAGTGACCTGGTAACCTTTTGGCACTGACCTCCCAAGGTGACGAGTCACCTCCGGTCACCCTCTCTTTCGCATTCTACCACCCAAAGTGCTTCGTCGTGTGATTTCGAGAGCTTTCAAGATCTTTGTGTATCCTAGCCGTTGGTAGCCATCCTGGCTTTTAACTCATCCAAAGGAAAGAATGGTTGCAAATTGTTACTCCTTAAAAAGAAAGTACACTTAAGCATGGTAGCTTGAGTAGGGAACCATGTACATCACAAAAGTCACTTCCATCAAAACTGTAAAGCAACAGTTTACATTGGCTTTTAATGCTGCACTATTCTCTTTAAACCACCTAGTAAAAAAATTACCACATAACTGAAACAGCCTGAAATCAGTCTTAAAGATTGATGAAGTTACAACCATTTGAATTCACCTCACTAACACTTTATTACAATTTATTCCAGTACAGAAAGTTTTGTGTTCAAAAATTTAACTTACTACTTTCCTTCTTTTGTTTTCTTTGCTATATTTGGGAAACCGTGTATGATTAGAGAGTTTCCATATCTAAGCATCCTGATTGGGAAGACCACTATTGTTAAATTTCAAGCAAACTGAACCCATCAGATGACACAAGGAATGACAATAAGGAATGCCTTTTCATTCCCTAAATCAGCTAGGGCTCAGAGATACCATTAAATCACCAGACATAAACATGATTAACTCAGGGAGTAAGTAAGTCCCTTTAGCAACTACTCCTTTCTTATGAAAGCCTCCTCAGTGGTTGGAGGTAGTCCAGTTCCCTCTTTGAATTCTTTACATATTTTGCCTTTTTCGCTTATAGCCATTTATTGTTTGTTTAGTTCAATGTGCTTGTGTAGGTAGATGCGTTTGTAGTTGTCTTTGTTGGATCTTGTGTCGTTTGGATGTGCTGTTGTGTTGGTGTGTGCATGTGTTGGTCTGTGTTTTAATGTAGTCCGGCTTTTTATGTTGCATTTTTTTATCTTGTCTGTTGTGTTCTTTTCCGTTGTTTCTGTTTGCGTGACTGTTGTTTGAGATGTTTTGGTTTGAGGTGTTTAGGGTTTGTGGGGTACTCTTCTGTCAGCGGCTCGTTGCTTTGATTTTCGATGGCTTTGTTTTGGATGTGCTTGTCGCTGCGCTTTTCATATGTGCCAGTTATACTTGAGATCTAGTTACTCTTCTATTTGGTGTGTCTTCTTTTGTGGTTTTGTGCTTTTATGGGGGTGGGGTTTGGGGGGGGGGGGGGGGGTTGGGGTTTTGCTTTTACCATTTTTCCCATTTTTTTCTTTTTCCACTTTTTTCTTTGATTTCTTTTGATATTTTGATTTTTTTTATTACCCCGGGCAGGCCCTTTCAATGATTTCTAACCTAACTCTCGTCAGTAAGAAAAGTGTACTGTAAATACCTATAACTATAAAATAAAATGGGTCGATAAACACTGTAAAAACTTTATTATCAGTAATTTCTGATGATAAAAGTCCTACCTTGGAATATCTTCCTGTTCTGGAGTGGCAGGTCTTGATAGGCCGTGGGTGGATACAGTGAAGGGTGGGAAAACTACGGAGAGGGCAGCAGATGCCTCCATATCATGTTCCCTCTGGACCATTATGTCAGGGGTCGCTCTGGGGTCAGTGACTGGAGATATGGGTGGCACATATGTGACTCCTGCTCCCCCAATAGAGAAGAGAAAGACAAACACAAAAAATAGAGAAATGAAAAAATGTGTACAATTTTACATCCAAACTTCTGTACATATTAGATACTGGAAAGACGGATAAAGAAAGCATGTAAGCAATGTAGTGACGTCAAAATTAAACTACTGTGTTATTTAGAGAAACCCATTTAACCCTTGATCATCACAATAAGCTATCAGCTATTAAAGGCATTACTGGGTACTATTAATCCCCCAAAAATATTCAAAATGCTCAGTGTCATACTACACAAACAACAGACACATGTTTGCTCTGCATTCAATCTTTCCAAGTAGGTATATGTAACATGTGTCTGTACTATCTTTGGCTTTTTAAAATTAACTATGCCACTGTGGCCCTTACACCAGCCTTAGGCAATGATGGCCTGCACACTGGGGAACTCAATTGGTTGAGGGCTAATTATTTTGGCAGTCGGTTCGTAAAAGTTATCTATCACAGCAACCCTACGAATCCTGTTGAAATTCCATCTTCATCAGCTTGGTTAAATATTCAATATTTTACATTCTTGCTAGCGTCCATCATATATGACCATTTTAATGATGTACCTCCATGCAAACTTATATATGAGGAAATAAATTTGCATACTTTGTATGTAAATTTTGTCATGATTAATTTTCTTCCTCACCTGTCATTCCATTTTCTTTAATTATGTCATTGAATCCCGAGTGGTCCATCTCCTCCATATTTTGGGCCCTTCGTTGAACCCATGGATAATCATGGTTATCTCCTGATTCGTTGACACCATGGTTGCCGATTGGCGGCAGAGTTGGGGTTGTTGGAGGGGACGGCAGCCCATTCTTTGGTTGCCTTTGACCCTGTTCATTACTTCTTCCTGATCTGTTCCCGCTTCTTCTCGATACGGCATCTCTTGGACTAAGCAGAAAAGGAGATGACTCTACAAATAATGATTTTTTCTTGAGAAAACAATGATGACAAAAATGGTAGTTTATTACTTTTCCCGAACTTTTCAAGACTACATTTTCTTTACAGAGAATGACTTCGGGATGTTGTAGTTAGCAAAAATATGCCAGCCCAAATGATTCAAAACTTAATCTTCTTGGCTGAAGACCTCCAATTTCTTCAAATTAACCACAAATAATAAGGGTCAAAGACACTGGTACATTCACTAGAATCTGCACATACCTCTTTCTTGGTGATGTGATAGGTCTCTTGGAGCTGTGATTATTGTTGTTGTTGAGTCTTGGGGAGATATGGGAAGACTGCATCTTATTGGATCTTGGTGACACAGCTGATGGTCCATGGTCATGCAACCCTGATAAAAAAAAGAAAAAGTGGCAACTTACTGAATTTTAACACTCAATAGCAAAGATATTGTAATTCTATTCTTGTTCAACTACCATACCCCCCCCCCTCTTTTCCTGGTACGGATTTACTGTTTCCTTTGTTGCTTTTTGTAGGGACAATACCAAAATAACAACTGCTGGTTGATCATTTATTATGCAAGTTCAAAGAATTCAAAACCATTGTCCTTCAAGTTTACTGAAATATGAATTTTTAATGAATTTGTTACTTCTATGCTAGTATTAAGGATAACCATCTTGTCAAAGGCTACCCTAAGGTTTGATCGAAGAAATCAAACTTACGTGCTTACACTATAGATTCCACTTAATTTCTTGGTGGCACAGATTGATCCTTTTTTCTTCTTTAATTTTGGTTTGTTTACACTGTCAGAAAATTTGAGTTTCTTTAAAAGTATCTATACTAAATGTCCCTGAGACCACAAACATTATCACCACATCCTTTTGAGGTAGGTAATGGTTTTTACCTTGCTTCCTTGTGACTTCATAGATGTAGGAAGTTGTTAACTTTCTTGCCGAGGGGGTGTAGTTATTGCCGATGGCATCACTGACACGGTAGCAGTGGCGAGCATCTTTGACGGGTACTGCCTGTGTCCACGCTCCTTTCTGTATGATCCGAGGGTGCTGACTGTAGGCAGGCTGAAAGAAAGAGATCCGAGAAAACAACAACGATTGAGTAGTTTCATCAGAAATACTGCTAGGAGAGTCTGCATTTCACAGAGGACGGAAAAAGTGAGAAAAAAAATTGCTTCTGGCATTGCATAAATCTAACACCAAATATGAAGAAGACCTGGAGAGATCATGTCAAAATCAAATAAAACATTTCACTTCATTACATTAAGAATTTACCAAGTTTATCATAATTGATGGTAAATGTGTGACATAGGAGTTTGAAATGAAATGGAAAAGGATAATAATATTGAGTCAAAATGTTGAGATTATTGACAAACCAAACTTCCTGTTGCTTTTCCGTGAACAACAGGGGTATTAGGTTTTTGAATTGTTGAAATAATCTATTAATATGTCCTTTCCATATTTAAAGAACTATAAAATATATATTTATACACACAGTGTATCATTCTTGACAGTGTAGCCTAGAATGACTACGTGACAACAATTACACTTACCCTTGGTGCACTTAAAGGGGGTAGGTGACTAATGATCTGTGGCCGATTAGTCAACTCAAATTCATTCAGTTTTGATGTATGATGATCTTGTGTCTGGAATGGAAAGAATTACAAAGTGGTTAACCTCTCTGAGGGTTACAAAACTTTTGAAAACTTGGAAAAAACAAGAAAAAAGTCATGTACATTGCAAAAACCTTAAGACATGAAACAAATGACCTATACACAGTTAACATACTTTACTATAACCTCCACCAATGTGACAGTGCAGAGCCATGCTGCAAACCTCTTAATTGAAACAAATACACCGTTAACATAACCTCCACCAATGTGACTGTGCGGAACCATGGTGCAAAACTCCTAAAATTAAAATAAAACTTTTATGCAGTGACTTTAATATAACATCTACTTAGTGACAGTTCAGAACCATGGTGCAAAACTCTTAGCATAGAAACAACCTATACACAGTTACTGCTCTGTTCTTTATAGCAACCATTTGTAGAAAATGAAAGATTGGTATTAAATTTAACTTGCATGTAAAGTCAATCCACAAGTTGCAAGAATCATAGAGTGGCAGTACCATCTTGGTGGATTGAAAACAAAGTACACCCTACACAAGGAGCAGTGTGAAAACCAACTAACTCTGCCATTTTGTGGAGAAGTCCCCTCCCTGCCCCTCCCCCATTTCCTGATGTGGTCATACATGTGTTTCCCAGACTTTGCAAGTTACAAAACTGCTATGAGCTGCATTTTCAGCCAATTAAGATTAACAACTAAATCAAGATTGTTTAGGTTAATCAATCCAAAGTTACACAAAACTAAAGTTAAGGAAGTATTTTCAAGAACCCTTAAAACCCTACAAATGATGCAATATTATCTCTTTTATCTATAAATGGCATAAGTTAGCTAACAGGATACTGTACCCGTAACTCTACCTACTGTAATGATCTGGTGTCAGTTAAGCATATTAAAGGTATATGGACACCTCAACAATCTCCCCATATTCAGTGCATCTGTTGTGTGTGGGATAATCTCATTCAAATTCTGTTGAAAGTTTTCAAAAGCTCTTTTTGTTTCCAAGATTTACACATTTGAAGTTTTGATAAATCTGGGGAAACTCATAAATATGTACAAACTAATAATGACATAGAGTGTTGTGCTCATCAAAATTTCTTATTTTAGCCCTTAATAAGTTAACCCCTAATTACAAGCCCACATATATCATTTGAATAATATGATGTTCCTCTTTTCAAAGAAGACAAAATATTTCAAAACATTGCCTTTGGCCACAAACGTGTGTTCTTGAAACGAAGGTTGTGAAAACAAAGGGATAACATAACAGAAAATTAGGCAGTCATTCCCTTTACATCATCAATGTGCATAATTAGCTAATGCTACTTCAAAATGAAACTAGAATTAAAGAACAGACTTGTGATGGATTTTGATGGAAATTGCAGCTTTTTTCATGATTTCTTATGCTTATTAGAGTGAATAGGAAAAGGTTCCTAGGTGTCCGTAGACTTTTAAAGAACCCTATTAAAAGTACAGTAGTTAATTCTCTGTTATATGCACAACTGTGCTAACTGCCACATTTTATAAACAGCAGTTAGTATGCAACACAAGGCTCCCTGTTCCAATAGCATACACACATAATACAGAGCTCTGTACTAAATAATATTTCTATATGACCCTACTATCAGGTTGCTACCATGACAACTGCAAAAATACACAAAGCACACAGTAAAGTTTCCCTAGCCCAGTGGACAATGCCAATAATACTTAGTGGCTAACACCAATGAAGAAAAAGTCAAACAAAACTCAAACAAAACTCCGCTGAACGGTGCATAGGTCGGGTAAACAAACCATTCACATAAGTCAACACTATCGTAGTAACTAAAGAGTTTGCACAGAACTTTTCATTGGATTGTAGAATGAAGGAGAAAGAAATTTAAACCTCTCACTTCGTCAAAATTGCTTTTCTATCCTCAAAGAAGTGGCAGAGCTGTGCCAACCTGACAGCCCATAGACCCAGATGGCTTTTTGTTCTTGTGTAGACACAACAGGTTGATTGCTGGTCAAGGACTCATTGTGTTCTAGAGCATGTTTTGATTATGTTTTATTGCATTTTATGTCAGTAGTCTGAAGTAATGTGCAATTGGCTGTTATCATGTAGGTTTACTGAGTGTGTGAGGTCTCCAAAGTGTGATCCGAGGCACAGTGCTATTTGCATTTAGCAATCGGTAGGTTGAATGCAGATGAGGAAAGTACGTAGAGAAGACAAGACAGTAGGCAGGTAACAGAGGAGTGATGGGAATTATACTACTCACCCAGTATATTACAAGTAATGAATAATATTGTACTCCCTCTTCCCCCAACATTCTAACCCTTTTATTCCCATCCCACCCCCCCCCCTCCACACCTCCCTCCTCTCACCACCAGTTGAATTATACAAATTGTAAAAACTCTCAGGACTCCATGACCAAACACTACTGTTCCTACACAGTGGCGGCGGAAGCCAATAATTTTAGGGGGGGACGGATATCGAAGTCACTATCTAAGCGTAGCGCCACCACCGGTTGGCGCGGAGCGTACTAAATAGAATTGGGTAAAATAGACCCCTCAGATCGCAGGAAATCGCTATTTCCGACCTCTAATAGTGTATTCGTGCACTAAATATTTTGATGTCTTAGGGTCTAAAAATTTACAGATTTAATAAAATATTAGCTTGCGTACAAATATATTTATGATCGTTTTTCAGCCATGCAGTGTAGATTACACTTAGCGGCGAACACTTCGCAAAATAGTGTTGATTCTCTGCTGAACAGATACATAGCAGTGATTATTGACCGAGTCATTTGGCAGTCACTTAAATTGGCATTTGCGTTTAGTCCAGTCGCAGTCTCACTATTCATCTAGAAGTCAGGAAACTAGCAATACAGCCACTACTTGTATTTTACAAATATACTGACTCGTGTTTCCTTCTTTTTGACGAAGTTTGTGATCTATTTTCCGATATTTCCTCACATCGCGTTGATGGTTCGACGTGTTTGGTTTTAATTTTGATTTGGTTTGATTTTTTAGGGGGGACGTCCCCCCCACTCAAAAATTAGGGGGGGACGTGTCCCCCCCGACCCCCCGCTTCCGCCGCCTATGTTCCTACAGTACCTATGTCTGTCAATCTAAAACATTCATTCAAACTTTGGAAAGTGTCAAAAATGTTGATATTTAACACTATCATTTGACATGGGTCCTGCCCAGTCAAGCTACATTGTTAGCAGACAGTGTTTTGTCATCGATAAGCACTGGAAATGCTAATCATCCTTGCCTCAAGGAATTTGTTAACACTTACCTCATCACTCAACATTTTGAGTCAGGCTTGCTGGTGAGTATCATCCAATGCATTCATCTCTCACATCGCATCTGAGGAATGAATATAAATTACTTTGGTCTGAATGAGCTGTAATTTCTTTTATTACCAGTCTAAAAGGAGCATTTATAATCATGCATTGAAAGAGATCTTTTAATTACGGCTGATTCTTTTAAATCTTAACTTTTTAAATCTTGTGGGACACTCTTAACAAAATCACAAGAGCTAACATATAATCTACCAAAATGTGGAAAATGTCTGCTCATAACATGACAATGAACAATTCTCATTCAATGTAGAGTGCATGAATTTATCAAAATGTTAACTGGAAACCCTATAGTGGATCCCCCTCCCCGCTCCCTTCCAATGCACTATTCCTATTCATTTACAGTGTTAGCAGATTTCACAACCCCATCTTTGATCCTCCCCCCCCCACCTCCTCCCTTCTCCTTATAAGTACCAATGGGAGTTAAGAATGTATGTTCCCTTTATAGTACTATGTATATAATTATACCCTATAACTACACTGTATGCAAAAGTTAACCACTGTTAAAACTATTCCATCTTACAACAGGTAAGTAGCATAGGCATCTACAGTATTGAGGTATGAGTAACGTTATCCATCAACGAAAAATCCAAATCACTCAACTGTATGCGTTTTTCATATGTGTAGTTCCTCAGAAATGAAATAATCTCAAAATATTTATTGTTCTGTGCGCAACTTACAATTGAGCAGAATTTGAGCACAAAATGTCTGCAGTGTCAACTTCTTTCAGACCCCTAAATTGACACATTCGTCGATAAGCTTACTGTAGGCCTAAGTATACATCCATTGACTTTGTATGCTGTTTGCTATGCTCTGAGCCTCTAAGCTCAGACAGGTCAGGTCCCAGAGAGTAGTGGTATAATAGTTAATACTGAGGTAATTTTGGTTATTTTTAGGCAGTAAGATTTCCAAATCAATTTTTTTTTTTAAAAACAATTTGATCAGCATATACCTGAAATGGATTAAAACTAATGTAATATGTGACTCTGCTTGGCTGCAAAAAGTTAAAGTTGCCTGCTGTATCGTTGCTAGTAATATTTGTAAATTGTAGGTGCATCAATTACGAAGGTGCATCAATTATGAAGCCTTTAATACTAGACAGGAGCCGTTAGGCTCTACGTTGGGTTCGCCGAGCTGATCTAATTGGCACTTCAACTTAGGCTGGCGTAGTAACACAGGCGAATGTTATGCCGGCTGTCACTGATAGTGATACTTGATAGGCTGACAAATTTTGGACGAAGCTTGCAAGTTGCAGTTCACCATATTATTGTAACTTAGGCTAGCATAGCCTAGGCCGTTAGGTCCCTAGGCTAGGCCTAATTTACTGTTACTTGTTACGCCTAGGCCTGTAGTGTAACTGTAATAAGAAACAAGTGCATCATACAACTAAAGTTTTACCGTGAGGGGTGCGAAATCATTACATATACAGTTCAACTACTCGCGAAAATTAGTAATAAGTACTTACCTGGTTGTTTCTGCAGCAATAAACCAAGAACACCGAAATATATGTCAATGCGAGAAAACTCAGCAGTTAGTTAGCGTACCGTAACCAAGGCACTTGTAAGTTCTATGTTATAATCTATTTCTGCCCTGAGACTTGACCAAAGACGTTTCACATGCAGTTGTCGTTCGTTCAGATCAAACCTCTTGAGTACAGCTATAGTTTGGCCTAAGATTTCGGTACCGTACAAACATCATTCACAGCAAAGGTCCGCAGTATTGTACTATTTGCGGAAGCGAAGGGAGGGGAAGGGGAGGGAGGGGTGAGTGAGTGAGTGAGTGAGACAGAGAGATGGCGCATATGTGACACACTTTCGCTTCAGTCTTTTCTCCGGGCGGATGGCATCGACCAATCAGAGGCCGTTCGTTCGTTTCCCAACCCGCAGCCAGAATATAGTACAGGCGCGTAGCCAGGAATTTGCCAAGGGGAAGGGGAGAGGGCGAAAATGTAGACAAAATTTCAGAGCCGTAGATACGGCATTGCATACTATTTAAGCGTAGCGCCACCATGAGTTGGCGCGAAGCGTACAAGAAAATTTTGGCTGAAAATGCCTCCCAGATCGCTGGAAATGGCACTTCCCAGGCCTTGTAAGTTGCATCTCAGCATTTTCTCCATTGAAATTACTAGCGATATCATAAAAACATTAAAAAAAAAAAATATGCTATCATATGCTTCACACATATACGAAAAGTCAGTAGTACGTATACTTGTCATGACCATGCGTCTCAACAACTAGAAAAACAGTTACCGGATAATAGGGGGTGGTGGGGGAGGGGAGGTGAAAGGTATTTGCAGGGACTCAGCTCGACTAACCACCCGCCTCCCTCCCCCACGTGGCTACGCCATTGAAATGCTGTCATTTTCTTCTTGATAAATTGGTAAAACTTTGATTGGTGTTGATGCCAAGTAACATTTAGAATACAGAAGAATACATTGAAGAAATTGAAATTGAAAACTATTTATTTCCACTTCACCATAACATAATCATAAACAAAGTGAACATATAACATTTGAATATACAATACAAACACAATCCATAGGAATTAAACAATTGATATATACAAATGATGTGAAGTGGGGAAGACCTGGCAGAAGCAGAGCTTATCAAGGTCAGGCCACCAACAAAAAACACACACCCCCCCCCCCCCCCCTAAGCATAGGAAAAGAAACCAGAAACTTTACACGTGCTTATTTAATAAAGACCGTTTTGGTTGTTTTAAAAGTGATTTTGAACTATTGACCTGGGTATCTAGGGTATTCCAAAACCTAGGACCAGTGTATATAACAGTTAGTTGTGAAGTTGCAGAATAGGTATGTTCACGACATAGATTTGATTACTGTCTGGTATTATGGTCATGAATTGTATTAGTAGGAGTGAAAAAAGATGAAAACTTTGTTGGAAGCAAGCATGCCCGCCACTTGAACATAAAAATACCCAACTGATAATGATAAATGTTAAAAATTGTCAGTAACTTAAGTTCACTAAATAAATGGGAGGTATGATCACGATAAGATTATTCTTACAGCTTTTTTTTGTAGGAGAAAGAGGGAGTTTACTTTATTGGGAGAAGAGTTTGCCCAGGATATAGCACAATAATGAAGATGGGGAATTATTAAAGTTTTATAAATAGAGAGTAGAATATTATTTGGAATAAATGATTTAATTTTATACATCACACCTACAATTCCAGCAACATAAGTTTGTACTTTATGAATATGTGGCTTCCAATTCATATGATTATCAATTATCAAACCAAGGAATTTAGTAGTGCTAACATTACAAATCAGCTGATTATCAATCTTTATATTTATATCACAGACCGCTTTTTGGTAAGGACGAAAAATCATTAAGTTTGTTTAATCAATGTTTAAAGGTAATTTATTAGCCCGAAACCAAACAGATACTTTTTTATAGTTCCTGCATGGTTGACAATCGCTGAGCCATGTTGTAAACTTTTGTGACTGAAAAAAATATTAGTGTCATCGGCAAATAATATGAAAGAAAGAATTGTTGAAGTTGCCTGAATATGATTCATATAAATGAGAAAAAGAAGAGGACCAAGAACAGACCCTTGGGGAACTCCACATGTAATTGAATTCATGGTGGAAGAGTTAGACTTAAAAGTTACAAACTGTTGTCTATTACTCAGGTAGCTATAGGATGTCATGATTTACGGTATCAAATGCCTTTGACAAGTCCAAAAAAATTACAATCCCTAAGTTGTTATTGTTAAAAGCATTTGCGACTGTGTCGATTAAATCAATAACCGCCAGATATGGGGCATGATTTGGACGAAACCCATATTGATTATCACTAAGTATATTATATTTGGCAAGATAAGAATAAATTCGATTAAAAACTACCTTTGCAAGGATCTTGGAAAGAAAGAGTAAAAGATAAATAGGTCTATAATTTTTCTCATCTGTAACATCACCTGATTTATATAGTGGCAGGACTTTAGCTATTTTTAAATTCTGAGGTACTACTCCTGAACTAAGCGAAAGGTTGAAGATATGGACAAGGGGTTCACCAACCTCGTCCATACACTAATTCTTTATAATACTACCCTTAATATTATCAAAGCCGGCTGCCTTATTATTATGCTGATGATTTACAATTTTGATGATCTCACCTAAGCTTGTAGGAAAAAGAAAAAAAGAATTTTCAAAAAATCCCTTTAAAAAACTTTCTATACCTGTATCATTAATCTTAGATGCTAAGTTATTCTCCATGTCTACAAAAATATATTAAATGTATTAGCAATACCAGTTGTGTCTGTTACCTTGACATTGTTCTCTATGAGGTGATCAGGCAGTGTTTTTTTTTACAATTCCTATCCATAACTTGGTTTATTACTCTCCATGTCCCTTTTATGTTACCCTTATATTGATCAAACTTTCAGTTAAATTATAATACTTTAGCTGTTCTAATATATTGTGTTAAAATATTTTTATATGTAGTATAGATCAGTTTATTGCTTTGACTATAGGATTAGACAAGTACTTCCTATATAAAATATTTTCCTTATGAATAGATTTTAAAAGATTGCTAGTAATCCAACGAGTATAGGATTTACCACAACCAAGCCTTGTTTTTAATAGGAGGGCAAGTTTCATTAAAAAAAATGTCATTAAAAATATTCATAAAGGAATTATACGCGTCTTCAACATCATCGTTTGAAAAGACAAGACCAGTCAACCTGACGCAAGTGAAGTTTAAGACGGTCAATATTATTATCAGAAGTAAGGTTGTATATTGCTTTCTGATTCTTAATTAATTCACGAAAGAGTATAACATTCTACCTGCAATTTGAGAATATATAGTCTTACTCTAAGAACCACAATCCACCAACCTTACCCCAATTTTCTTTGGAGCACAGCTGCCCCCTGTTCGTGCCCCTCACTTGACTCAGTTCTGCGCCTATGTTTATTGGACTATTGTAGAAATATAATGATGTATCAATATATACAGCCAGTTTGTTAATATTAACGGAGTGCCACCTTTTTTTTATAGAAACGATACTGCCCCAAGCCAACCTCCCCCCTCCCCCCTTTCTCTTTATCCGCGTATTATATAATTACGTCATTGACTCAGGAAGTGTTTTCCTCCAAACTTTGGACTTCGACGACAAATCTATAAGCACAGTAAAATATCATGAAAACAATCACAAGAAATGAAAAACAAAACATGATTTTATCGATGAATATGGCAGCTTGCTGCCACTCGTCCTTGAAAGTCTTGTCTTCCACTTTGCTTCCATTGAAATGAAATTTGTTTCCATTTTGGTTGGTCAAAGTACTCCTAGTGATGACGGGCAATGATCCGGTTGTAATGACGTTGATCGGGTTTAAGGCCTGCCTTGGGTCCCTTATACTGGTTTCATATGCACGCATGGAGTTTACGTCGGTTGATTCCTCGCCGTTTTGCAGTTTTCCAATTCTGTATAATTGTAAACATTAAAACAATCCAATAAAGACGTTCAGCGGCCTTACTAAGTCCACGAAGCTGTGAACCATGGGTCTATCCCGAAGTCAGAAGTGATAAAAAAGGGATTTAAATGTATATGGGGAAAGCAAAAGCCAAATAATAACTATAGGACTAGAATATATAAACTGGTTAGAACCAGAGGTGTACTGTGTACTCGTACCGAGTAGGCCTACACAAGTTACTATGATTTTCTCTGCTCTTTTTAATAATTTCCAGAACTATAGTATCAGCTTCAAGTCAGCGGAATGTTTCTGGTAGACGTAGGTAAATAACAGCCAGTAAAGAGTTGTGTATCGTCCTGTCTAAATTTAGTTTGTTGACATGGCAAGTTTCATTTGGGGGGAGGCTGGTGAGGGGTACCAGTGGGGCATCGAACAATAAGGGCATGAGCTCACATGCCCCTATCCTTGGGAAACGCTACTGCCTAGACTCCATAGTTGATAAGATCAGAAGAATTCGATATCAGAGTTTGCATGATCTAGAGTGCAATAACCAACAGAAAGCGCGCCCTCTGTTTAGATAACGTACCATATTATTATTTGCTCCATTGACTTTACAACTAACCAATCCCTGAATCTGTGATATCGGGATAACAAAGACAGGACTGTCCCACTAGCAGAAGGCTGATGGCTTTGACTATGATCATGATACTGATAGGGGAAATTGTAACATATATTTACTCTGTATAGTTGCTCTAAATGTGGTATGGTATCTTACAAGTGCCATACACGTATATCTTTTCTGTGTATAGATAGAGTTGTTTATATCGAATTTGATCCCATTCTCAACAGTTGTAACAAACTAAGACGAATTGAACTCACTATAGTAGTAAAACCTGGCTTATCTGGACCTTATCCTCATCCAGGCTCTTGGATTATCCAGCCCGTCCTATCTCCAATCATTCATATGAATATGCGATGCGGTACTGCATAATATTATGACAAAGCTTTATATGTTTGTACACATTTACTTCACTTTATTGCTAACTTGTAGTGAGTCCTTACTTGTTGTAATATTTTACTTTACGAGTACTCGCCCCTGTGGCTTTGTACTCTCACTCATGGTATTTTGAATAATAGTATAGGAACCTGTGACAAAATTCTATACTCGTATACTCTTTAAGTACTCGCATACTCACACCAAGGGGAATACTACTTGTTCTCATAATCAGTAGTGTTGTATACTCGCACCACGTACAAGCCTAAAATATTATGTAAATGCAAAGAAGGGGACGTATATTACCATTTACAAACTTCTCTTTATAAATAAAACACACGACAGGCCAAACTTAACTGGAGAATAATAACCTGGCTATCCTGAATTTCGTCTACGCTGTTGTGTAATGTATTCCATTGTGTAATGTGTTTCATGTAATGTAATGTGTAATGTAATGTGTAATGTATGTGTACATGTGTGTACATATATGTGTACATGTTTGTACATGTAATGTGTAATGTGTTTCATTGTGTAATGTATTTCATTATTATAATTATTATTAGCTTCAATCCCGACGTGTTTGGAAAAGTCAAGTATATATATTGCTTTTTTTTTTCTTTCTTTTTAAAGTTAAAAACGAAATCCTACCCATTCATTGATGTTGATGATTTCGTTGATGATTTAGGGAGACATCCATCCTGTTTCAAAGATACGTCTCTCTTTAGTCGTTTAAGCAACAATGGTAAGGGTTTCCTACCGTTGTTATGATATAAACGAAGGGTGCACGTCGTGGTTAAAACCGTTATGAACGCTACGCTAATCACTGTGGCAAAGTAATAAGCTGTTGGTATAAAACACAAATCATGTAAATAATGTTACAACAAAGTCACAAAGTTGAGCTACAGTGTCATGACATCCTGCCGTGGCGGTCCAGCGTTTATGTTGAGTATACTCCATCACAAGGAGGCCCTCCATATACAAACTCAGCAAAGGATACATATTTGTATTCATTTCTGTCATTCATTAAAAATAAATTCATTGTTATTCGGTCGATTTATGTTTTGAGCAAACTACTGCTCGATATTGTAATTTTCCACGGGTCTCATGACGAGGATTTCACAAACCTCCTCGCGGGATGATCACATGCGGTTCACAAGGATGTTCTTTTGCCAACCTGTGGAGGAAACTATATGGAAAAGCCCATTTGCTTGGCACTGAGATGTACTTGACTATTCCTCAAATCTTTGTTTGGTCCTGAGATGGGTGTGGATGTCCCATACAGTTTGTTTGGTGATGGGATGCATGGAGCAAGTTCTTACTCCCATGAATTTATACAGGGATGCCCTATAGGTTATATCATGCATTCATCTTTTTCAGTTTGTGTGCACCAGAGAGGTACTCTTCTGAGATGAGCACTGTCGACTTACCAATGATTGGTGTCTGATCTCCAGTTGGTGGCATATTCGCGGAGAGAAGTTGCTGAAAGACTACCAAAGCGAGAACATTACTGACACTGAATGAAATCTTCTCCCCAGAACCCGGATGGAGTAAAAACACAGCTAATGCCGCACAAGATAGGAGTAATGTTGGTATTCCGATGTTGACAATATAAAACCAGGGTTGTCGTTTGATGTTAAGGGTATAATGGACCTCTACGTATGGATATGGACAGCAGGTATAGTATTTTACAACCTCTTCAACCTTGAAGGAGGAAAGTGACCAAACTCCATTTCGAACCAGGATGTCTTCAAGTGCAGCATTATCGGTAGTTGCGTGAAGATACAGCTAATGTCAATACAAAGAAACCGCAGTAATTCGAATTCAGAAAACAAAGATATTTCAAAATCAGAATACCAATCGATTACAAATGATACTGAGAAACATTCGGGGAGTTTAAACTGCGCATACAATCGCCGTCGCTAACGTTTACAATCAAACTGTTTCATTTGTTGTGAGCTTGAAAACGTTTATACATGAGTTAAAAGTATAGGATATTTTCCAGTGTTAAAAAGTTTTACCATTTTGAACTATTCGCCGGCTGGAGGAAAGGTATACGCTAACAAGTCACAGATGTATGATATAAAAATAAGCTCATTTAATTTCTTGAGAGAAGGGCCGCGTGCACGAGCTTAATTTATGATAATTTGATTGTCGTTAACGCTTTTTATCCGTCTTGATATTTTGTATTTTCTTTGTCTTTTCCTAGTGCAACGCGTTAAACGAAATATCTTCTAAACTTATTCAAAATCACAATTTTCTGTCACGCAATGTTCCGCTTTACCACTTGACGACTCAATTTGATGAATATGTATTATTTACTTACGTGACCACCGTGGTAACTGTATGAGGTATATCTTTGAAGACATTTGTGATTGTCGAAAGGGAACGTACGAACATCCATTTTACAGAAGACGGTCAGTTTCATGATTTCATAATATTCCGCTTCGCCTTTGAAATTGACCACGACCAAGGCCTCGTTCATATTCGTTTGTACACGGCCAACACCAACTCTAAAGGAAATAGAAATATCGCGTAGGCTGGAACAGTTTTGGTCATAAACTGCTCCTACATATACTGACAGTATGAGCAGTATGAATATCAAGTTTCAATATTAGATAAGGGTTCGT
>KN887520.1:32857-59334 GCA_000934455.1 Apostichopus parvimensis | reverse complement strand
TATCGCGATCACATAGACTAATAATGATGGCAGGATTTGTGTCTCCTGACAGGAGGGTGGGGTGAGGCAGGAGTGGGAGGGAGGAGGAGTTTTTTGGTCTTGTTGTCTCAGTTCTTTTCTGTTCCTGGTAAAGGCAAACAAGTAGCAAGTAAGGAGCTGCCATGATATATGTAACAAAGGTAAATAAATTATTAAGTAAATACTGTATCTCTTTTCATCTTCAATTCTTTAGTTGCCATCAAAATGTATCCATAAAATATATACCAAAAGTTCCAACACAGCACTAAGATATTACAATTTTTGTCACCACTAAATTGTACCTTGGGTAGCTGCTCTAAATGGCTTGCAAATTTCCTTCAAAAAGTAGTGAGAATATTTTTGTAGCAACCAAAATTTACCATTTCAGGTAAACCGAAGTTAGTAAGTAAATTTTCTGACATAGGTTTGGGCCTTTCTGCCATGGCGGAAAGGATCGAAACAAATTGCGGAAAGGTATGGCGGTATGTACTAGTGTTGCTACGATAATCGTTTTCAATATCGGTATCGGCCGATATTTGGAATATGGGCAGCACATCGGTATCGGTAAAATTTTGCCTAATTGCCGATAACAGCAAACCGATATTGAACTTTTTTTTTCACAGCAAAGCTACTTCTTTATACTTGCAATGATTTGTTAATCAGCCCAAGATAACAAAAACGGGACGAAACTTAAAAAAAAACACAAAGGAACAAAAAAGTACATCTGTAAAAACATTAAGGAAATTTTCAGAAGAAAAGTTTCAGAAACAAAAGAAAAATGTTCAGAGAGCGTGCTGGCAATTTTAGTCACAATATGATGTGTCCCCAACCCACTCACAAGGGCAATGTCACACGGACACCAACAGCCCAGCGGGAAGGTTGCGGTAATAAATCAGCCTTGCGGGAAATGTTTTGAACAATATTGCCATTCCACACTGTTATATTAATATTGTATGTAAGTTAGTAATCGTTTTCTTTGGTATGAATTTGACTTCAATTCAGTGTTCCCTCTAAGGTGCGGGATTCCCTTCAACTGACTCAGTAATCCCGCAAAGAAAACATTTGTCTGCTGGAAATCCCCGCATCGTTTTCTTGCATTTGCGATAAGTTTATACTCAATGCACAACATATTCACTTGACTGTAAAAACTCTGAAAATCAGTAGAGAAATTACCACTTGTGTACGAAAAGTAAGTTGGTACACCTTTCAAATTTTACGAAAGATCCAGCAAAACACTTTCGAAAAATTCACGCCAAACTGGCATATCGTGCTAAATGCAACTAATGCCATGTACATAAGGCTCTAGTACACCCATTTATGAATAAAATGTAAGACCACATCTGGTGTTAAGCGGGGGGAAAAGAAAGTATTTTCTACAATTTCCAAAAATACGGAAAAAATGATATCCTACCACAGTTAAGTGCATAGCAAATAGCCTAACCACCTCGTCCGTTACGATCTCACGTTACTACAAAAACACAACTAATTGTATTTTGCGAACTTGACGTTTTCTAAAAGAACATGGAAACAATATTAAGCATTTAGTTAATCATGCCAAGTGGCCTAAAACATATTTTATTACAAGGTTTACTTTCATAAAGATGGCCATAGCTATAGGGGCCTTGATATCGTGCTATGCGTGTATGGTATGGACTGTGCCTCGTGTATCATGGGGAATACTCCATGAAACGTTTCTTGGAAACGTGCCAAAAATTGTTACCAAACAGGTGTTAGACAGGGGATGAGCTCACAGTTGTTTGGCAAGGTACCTGTGAACATTCGCAGCACATGTATCCTACCGTTAAACCGTACTGCAGTTGTAAACTGATGTACGTATAGTGCACGCTATTCATTGTTAGGCAGTCTAGAAACGGGGCTTTGCCGAACGTTGTTTGTTTCATAATATCGGAAGTTTTGTAAGTTAAACTTTTTAAAAATTGTAAGACAGATTAAATCTCTTTTCATTTTGTAACATAATATAGCTACTCTAACATGTCATTTTAAAATTTTCATCAGTTTCGTGACAATTTAAATTCAAAAAGTTGTCAGTATTTTGCATCCTCAACGTTACTGCAAATTTTTGATCGCCAGACACACAAAAACACCAACATTTTCCGGGGTCTTCGCCCCCTGAACCCCTACAAGGGGTTCCACCCCTTGACCCCACCAGGGGTCTAGGGCGGGTCCCTGGACTCCGCGCCTTTATGCTCACACACTACGCGTGCTCGGCGTGTTCGCTGCGCAAACACCGGCGGGAAATCGGCAGAGTGTTCACGGGAAATTGAACTAGGTTTTCCAACACTGTTAAGCTACTTGTAAGTCTTTACGATGTTAAGGCTCACATTTACTGCGTCCATATCGTGTGCAGCGCTACAGTGAAAATGATTCCGGTTGGATTTCAATTACCATTCTCTTTTTCAAAACCAGGAAAAAAGTCATTCTTTTCAATTTAGGACAAAAGGAAAACAAAACACCATATTTTGTTGTTTACTTGACGATTTATTTGTGAATGTATGCATGACTAAAAGTAAGATTTTGCCTTTATTTTGTCTGTTAAAAAATATCGGTATCGTATCAGTATCGGACCGATATTGGGATGATAATATCGGATATCGGCCAAAACCGATATTGGTGATATCGGCGCAACACTAGTATGTACCTATGGCGGAATGGCACTGGAACAGGTATACAAAACCCCAAAAATATCCGTATTTCTGTGATTTCTTTTTAATTTATTTTTCAAGTTGTATAGTTGTATTTGTCACACTACCATCTAAAATTGTGTCTGATTAAATTTTAACTCTGATTGTAAAATAGGCAAGATATGGATAGGACTATGGTAGGCCTTTAGGCTTTAGCTATGAAACTAGGGCTATCCTAGACCTGTATTAAATTTGGCACTGATCCCTTTGACTATTGTGCTGGCTATGCGTTAATATGGTTAAACTTGTTAACCTAATTAACGGAGTACAATACATTAATGTATTGTCATAGCACACTCAAACATCACCTAGGCCTAGTCCTACTTTAGTTGAGGCCCATAACTGATAGTAATAATATAACTTAAGGAAAGGCTGGGCTAATTTCCAAAGAAAGTGCAAGAAACAACTTTCCAAAGATTTATATTGCATGAAGAACTAGGCACTTGCGATTTGCATGTAAACAGAATAACCGCTCGATATACACATAAATTCGGTAACCCATATTGTAACTCTAACTTCATTTTCCTCAAACATCTGCCCTAAGTTACTGTACTAATTACTACCACTGCCAGTAACACTAACAGGTGTTAGCATTCACGTAGTTCAGTTGGAACTCACTATAGGCCACGTAGCATTAGGCTAGGTAGATCATAGGATAAACATGCTGAGATCAACAAATGAAATTTAAAAAATACGAACCATTGCTCGTAAGAAGCAAGCTAGACGGTAAAACCAACAGCAAAAGAAGGAGGAAGTTGTGAATAATCTTCATGTTGGACGGTGCACGTACTGGGACACAGAAAGACGCGATTAATGTGGATTGATTTCAGGGGTATTACGACCTTTCGAACCAATATCCCGACTATCTACTATCGTTTATCTGCAATCAGCTGTTTTTGTTTCATATTGGACTTCAATATTCAGTCGTTCGAGGTAATAGTATGGGAGGCCATTACGGCGAAAAATATATACAGTCAATGGGGAAAAAATACAAATTGCGAAATCAAGTAGATAGTTTCAACACTATCAATGCATTGCTGAATCAGTCAACTGCAGGGGCGGACTGGCCATATGGCATTTTAGGTACTGCCCAGTGCCCTGGTGGACTGGCCGATTGGGTAGATAATGGGCTCAGTTGCCTGGTGAAAAAGTACAGCCCATTTAATGAATAATGGGCTGACCTAGGTGAAGGATGCCCTGGCGGCGGTTTTGAGACCCAGTTCGCTCCTGGTCAACTGTACAACTATAATGACAAATTAAATCAAAAAGGACATCAGAGTATGTTACCGAAATTAAACTACAGATTAAGTCAATAACAAATGACAATTAACAAAGTAACAATAAATAGTGCTGATCGAAACTTGTTACCAAACGAAAAATATAAAAAAAATCACAAATAAATCAGTGCCATACAAAGGAGAAGCGAACTACACAAATAACTGCCAAGTATATGCATCTACTATCAGTAAATATATTTAATAAGAACATTTACTAAAGAAAGAGAATGTTATACCGAATGTAAGAATATTGTCAGTCAGAGAACAGTCTAGGCTGCTGTGAAGTGTCAATCCAGTGTTGGTGGGGAGGGAGTCGATGAAAAATTTTGTGGGGAAGGGGTATGTAAATATTGATTTGAGGGGATATATATCCATCATGCCTGTACGAGCCCGGTTAGTTGTATCTAGTGAATAGGGAAACTAAAGAAAAGCGTATTTTTCACTGGGGGGGGGGGGCTGGCGCCCCCAGCCCCACCGGTTCCTACGCCCTTGATTTCAACCAATTTTTAGCCCATTCCCCATTTCAGTATTTCTCCTAGCCAGGTTGTAAAGTCGATGCTTACGGGCCTAGTCAGTTTACGCAGTTAACAAAGAATTACAAATTTTGCAAGGGCAAAAGAGCCACAAAAAAATCCAAGGATGCTCTGTGTTTATATGAAGTTCAATATAATGCTTTGGTTGAGTTATCATGTTAAAACAATTAATTAATATAAGCATTTTATGGAAACTGGAAAAACTATAGAAATATGAGTAGCACTAAAACAATTCTTAACATACGACACATATCAAGATTAGCATCTTCGACGGTTTGAACTGTTGCCAATATATGTTTCAATATAGCGCCTCCCTCATTGTCTTTTTTCCCTGCCTATCCCTTCGCATTACTACCTGTTTGAGTCAGAGATCAACACGTATTTTAATTCACGTTAACGTTGTACTGAACGGGCATGTGTATACTGGTATATACGTATATATACACAGTTGGAACAATTTAGTGGTGTGGATACGACCTTTCGAAAACTAAAAGCTACTGGAAGAAAACTGCGAGTAAATTAGTCGGATTAATATGAAAACTGGTGTTTCGGATGTACTATCATGTCCTTAAAAGGAAGGTTTCCAAAGGCGCCTTCATTGCTGAAGTGGAAGACTAGATCAATCGATGGAAAGGGAAGAACATGGAACGGTCATGAAATATCATCATCTATGCCAAATATCGCAAAATCAAGCTCTGGCGACGATCGAAACTCCTATCCCGACAGCTCTTTAAATGGAAATATAAAAAGCGAACTTGAAACAGATAACGGTGGTAAAACAAAGGCTTACAACCTGCGAAATAGATTTCGTTCGCTAACACAGAAAAAAAAATCAAGAGGTAAAGATTCTATTCAGCCGAAGTCAGGCAATAGGCCTAGTTCTACGGAGAACGAATACGAATATCCCGGAAGTAAATCGCAAACGAAAAAAGATGGCGATGATGAGGGATATGAACACAGTTTACCGCAAAATGAAGGCCCGCCAAGTAATGTAGATAATCACCAGTTTTCTGCTGCTCCAATTGGCTACTTGAATGCTCCAAAACGAGGGGTTAACAGTGGTAAGGACACAACTTCAGGGGATAATGAACCTGACTATGTGACAGATCAAGGTATTTCTACAGAATCCAATTCTTGTTATGAATCTGCTCTAGAGTTGCAAAGTACTTCCTCAGAAGGGCTTAGCAGTTACCCCAGCTACAAAGCATTTGAAAGTTGCGATGAGAGGGGTCAATTACCCGTTTCTAACGAAAAACGTCCTGAAGACAGACCACCTGCACGTCCCCCCAAACCCTTCGAACTGAGAGGGGAGCCAATCAATAAATCGAACAATGAAAACGAGCATGTTCCCCCTCAACCACCAGCGAGGCAGCCCACTAGTAGTGAAGGTCGCACTTTTCCTTCCATCAGGGCTGTAAAGTTGTTGCACGGAAACAGGGAATCTGGAGCTTACGAAAGCATTGATGAGAAGCCGTCCCACGTAGTGGAGTATGGCCTTCCCGGTGAGCTACGAAAGTTGCCACAACAGCCTTGGTATTGGGGGCCACTCACCCAGGAACAGGCAGAAGCAAAACTGAGAGGTTTACCAGACGGTTACTTCCTTGTTCGAGATAGTTCTGATGAGCGTTATCTTCTTTCGTTAAGTTTTAACTCCAATGGAAGGCCAGTTCACACACGGTTTGAATACATCGGGGGCCTTTTTAGCATAAATGACTCTCAAGGTTACATGTCTGTGGTGGACTTGATCGAAGATGCTGTGCGAGAATCACAAAATGGAGTGTACAGTTTTATGCAAAACATCAATGGTACTCAGACATTCCCAGCGAGACTAACGTGTCCTGTTTCCAGGTTTACAGAGATGAAATCCCTTCAACATCTGTGCCGATTTGTCATCAGAGAAACATTTCCACGACATTATGTCGCTGACCTACCAGTGCCTGAAAAAATCCGAAAGTATATTTTAGAAAATCAATACTAATCTTTTTGTACTAGCATCATATTTTTTTGGCAATTTTTTTTAATGATTTTTTTAATGACTTTTATATTTTCTTATCCAAATTAACTTTCAGTATATGAGAATTAAGCAACCTGTGCTTCCAACGTTAATCCAAATGCTTAAAGGGTATTTTAATTGTTATTTTTGATATGATAATTGGTACTTATTTTCATTTAATGAGACAAGCAAAGCACATTCCGTCAACAGGACCTATAATCACGAGTGCCTTAACCACTATCATAGTACATGATGCTACTTTCACATGTTAAGTACTAAACAATTCTTTTTTTCCATTCTTTTTAAAGAGTGCAGTTTTGGAAAATTTACATGCATTTTTTAGTTGTTATTTAATTCACTGTTATTCCACTAAACCTTATTGTACTCAGTAGTAATTGTATGAGGCTAAATTGTTTACTTTATCTTATTAGAACGAGAAGTTATTAAAATAAATATGATTGACGATGATATGAGAATACTTTCATACAAAGAGACAGGGTTTATGTATGGATTTTGAGTATATTATATTCTTAAATAACTCTGTGTCTGGAAGTTGAAAGAGGAGTTACATAAGGTTGGGGGAGGGGGTGAGGTGGAGCCCAGGAGGAGGGGAAGGAGAAGTGGCAGTACTATCTGAAGCAAATTTTCAATTATTATAGGCAAAAAATAATGGGGCATGGGGTTAAAGAATGCCCTTTGTGACAAAATTTACTAACAACGTCAAAGATGAAATGGTTTCATTGTTTTATTCCTTTCTCTACTGGTTTCTGTATCTAATTTTCAAATAATAGTTCCCTGTTAAGCCGAGATGAAATTTTGTTGTTGATTGTTATAGACAATTGTAATAAACATACTGTATTGTATAATGTGTACCTCTTAGCACGTGTTGATAGAGGAAATATACAGCACATTAATGCAGTATGATATTAATACGATTCCTCTCATGCTGAGAAGCTAAACTACGTGAACAGTCGAACACTAAAAGTGAAATTATTTTTATACAGGTCTGGTTGTGTTACAAATTATAAAAGTCTGTTTTATATATTTAGATATCACCTAAAACGTGTTATCACCTCAGTCTTCAATAATCTATATTTGTTATACTGTTTTACATGTGCCTAGCTTTAAAGGTCAAAGGTCATCAGAATTGATGTCAAATATGCTAGAAAGTCAAACAATGGTCACGCATGCTCGGACTTCAACAAGCCTTTTACCACCACTTTCAAAGTAGTTTGAATAATTGTCTATTTTTCAATAAATACACAGTTTCTTGATGTCTGGAAATAATTTGGAAATTCACAACCACCAGGAAAAGTACTTTTGAAAACGTTTTAGCAAATGTTTAGCGAGCTACTATTTGGAGGCAATACTGATCGCCTTTAAGAACTAGATACAGAGATAGTTTTCAAGAGGTCTGGTTTTGTCCCACAGTAATCAGGTGCATTACCATGACAACAATAATTAACAGGGGATGTACTCTATGGCAGAAAGTATCTTTGCATAAATTAATCTTTACATATATCCCCAGATTCAGTAAAATGAACATTTTGTATGTCTGGGACAGCTGTTAATATTCTTACAAGTGATCTGCCCTGGCTCATTAAGAATTGGCCAATGTAAAATTTATACAACATATATATATATATGTACTATATATACTATATATATACTATATATATACACAAAATGTTTAGTTGCTATGCATGTCAAGTACAAATGTACACAGTTGTAGGTGTAGCGTTATATGTTTAAATATAAGCCTACACACATATATCCGTATTTACATAACATGTAATGATACTGTATACAGCAGGGTATATAGAGCTAGTAGTTTAAAGAAAGAAACTATTACATTACATTACTTCCTGCAGAACTTGCCATTTACTATACATTTACAGGTTTCCACCTGCAGTAGCTTTTATTCTTGTGTACCGTACCCGATCAAACTTTATGCGGTGGTTTAGCAAAACAGTACTTTTATGTATAAAGCCATCGCAGTGTATAAAATTGTACAAACAGAAAATGGCTGGTTCTTTATAGACCTGAACCTCCCAATTGTCATTCTATGTTAGTTCACTCTCCTTATTGTGTATATTGCGTTTCTAATTCTAACGAGGGTGCCAGATTTTTCCCCAAGTAGAAATCTACTCGAAATGATGCGTAGAGGTACTGTACCGTTTAATGCCGTCACTGTGTCGCATCAGTAATGGACAAATGTAAACATAAGTGCTGTACTGTAATGCACTGTACTGCAATGCTGTTCTGTAATGGACAAATGTAACCATTATGTAAACGTAAACTTGTGCTTTTACAGTATGTAATGCTGTACTACAACGCTTGCATGCTCTGTACTGTAATGGACAAAATAAGTGCTTTACTGCGGTGTGTATGTACAGTACGCTAAGCGTTACATTAATAGCAAAAAAAGGCAAACTATGGTCTGATGTGCCTTCCTTCTTGAGCGTTCATTAAAGGGGGAGTGTCATTAAAGTTGCTGCTACATTCTCTTTTGTTTTTGCCTGATTCTTTTGTGGATGAAAATCACAGGAGTTTAAAGGAAGATCGGTGTACATACCGGGTATATTCGCCATGCATGGATGTAGTGATAGTATCATAGAGTTGAACCTTCACTCTTTATATCATGGAGTGGCATAAGAAACACTTAAGACTTTATTACTTAACCTTTGATAAGTTATTGGAAGTATCTAAATATCATTTTACTCCAAATTGTCATTTTGTCTGATCATCATTTTGCATTTAAAAGTTTTTTTTTTTTTTAAAGTACTCAAATTTCTTAAAAAGTTGTATTTTTTTTTTGATGACTGATTTCACAAATCTCATTGGCTGCTGTAATGATCAAAGTGTTGTAATTCGAGACCTACTGTACTTTTGTTTGTATGTACTAATTAAGCATTTTATGCACACAAAGGGTTTCCCATACCTTACATAACAATCAGCAAGACACCATTGTTTTGCAGTTGATTCTAGTTAGTTAGATTCTCGTCAGCTATGTGCCTCCATTTTCTCTTTCTCTTCCTGTTTGTGGGTTTATCAGTGGTTTGTTGTAGTCATATGGAACACTTACCTGTACAGTTTAATCATTTCCTTCTGATAACACTTTCACTCTCATTACTGCCAGTAGCCATCGTAACTGGTGTTTGGAATGGTTATCAAAGTTAAGCAGTGTATGCAGGTCTCTGAATAACCAGGTCAAGCTATGTGGGTACATTGTACAGTAAGTATAATCTGTTTGTGCCAACGTATTGCTGTATGAGTGAGGTTAGGTAAAACATTCCGCTCCAAATAACCAACGTAAGCTTCGTATGGCTTCACTCTATGACTCAATGTGTGATAGCTTTTAGCTGTTACTGAAACCATTCTTATTATCCACCATTTTGAGTTCTTGTATCACTCCTGTCTAATATAAAAACCAAACCTATAAACCTATATAGCTCAAAGATGAAGAACAAATATACAGAACATGAGCTTCCAACTCTTTTTTTTGTGTGAAAAAAATGTGCCTTTGAATCTATTAAGCCCTCCCCCCCCCCCCCACGTCTCCCTTGTTTCCTTAATATTGAAACTGTCATGTGTTAGACATTGAAATTATTTGATTGTGCTTGTTTGGTTGATTTACAATGCTTTACAGTAAATAGTGTTGGAAGGTGTAATCAATTGTATCGGTTCAAACTTCACAATGTTTGCAAGTAGAAATTTTAGTTTGCATGTGAAATTCAAAGGATTCTTATAATCAGCAGTTTTTGTTGTTGTAGTCAAATCCAATGTTTGTGTGAGCTACTTGTGTTGTATTTGCTATTAGGGCTGATCTCTTACACTGGAATGCAGAATCTTTTAATAATGCTCGTTATGAATTAGGAAGTGAGGTCATGTATCTTCAATGAGTAAGCAATGCAAATAGAATCTTTTTGGCATCTTGCAAAGATGAGTTGATTTGCACTTCATATGTAGTGTTTGTTTAAACGGCCTTTCCAGTGGGCTGGTGTTTACACCACTGCCTGTGGTATTTCACTGCATGAATTAGATGTAAATTAATTCACTTGATAGGAGCCATATCTTTTTCATAATGAACAAGCAGTACAAGTAGAAAAGTTTTTTTATTTTCTGTAGTTTTGTTAATAATACAGAGTGCACAGTTTGTAATACAAAAATGAGTTTCATATATCTAAGGGAATTCCCTTATCACCAAACCACTATTCTATATGTTTTACAAGGAAGAATGAAAAGTGTCAGAGTTGAATGAAAAGAGGAAGAAGTCTTTGGCAGAATAGGAGAGTTATAATGCCAAGATTTAAAGAAATTGTTTACTTTATATTCAACCTAACCGTTTGGTATTATATGGCCAACTTGGCAAATCAACAAGTCACTACTTTTCCAAACTTACTCCAAACTTGCACGCGAGTTCAAAGGTGGGTCACCACTTGTTCCAACGCGGGGTCACCACTTGCCCCAACAGTGGGTCCCCATTAGGCCAAACTTGTTATCTTCTGTTACTGCTAACATTGCAAAATTCCTACCCAGTTTCCTTGTTTCTGGTTTGGCTCACCTATGACATTTTTCCAGTTAGAAGACTTTCCAAAAGGCTTTACAGTAGATTTGGAGAGAATAACCTTTGAAATTGCTTCTTCAAGTTTTTCCGTCATTACTACGTTTTTTGGGGTTAAAATTGAATTTGTGTGTATTGCAATTGCAGGAAGATCAGTTGACATATATTTGTTTTTCTGGCCTTTAAAACTCTCAAGCATTAATTTAACAAAGATGGAAGTCTGAATGACTGTTTTCTTATATTTTTTTATGACTTATTGTTTTTCCAAGTTCATTAATGACCAATTAATTACTTCACAAGGAGTGAAACAAAGATAATTAAAACTCAGTTTCTACAATAGATACAATAGAAAAGCAGGTTATAAAGACTGTTTTAAAAATTATTTAAGTCAAAGGAAAGTTACAAAAAGTCTACTGGGTGTTATTCTGACCATGTCCTGGGGGAAAGGGGGGTCGGTGTGGGTGTAAGAAGGAGGGCTGTCTTATTCAACATTTCTCTCTATATATATATATCATTTAACTTTAGCTGTATCTGTTCCAGCAAACCATGGTATTAAATGCTGTGATTCATGGTGCTCTGTTTGTAAATCAACAGTTTTGTAAAAAGGTAATCTTTTAAGCCTATTGTACAGATTTTGCTTTTTTAGTTTTTTTTTTTTTTGTATCAAGTTTCAGTTTCATTCCATAAACAATTAATGTATGGAGATAATAATTTCACGGCCTTTACATATGTTCGACGTGTGAGAAAGAGAAAGGTGTTTAAGATGGGAGGAGTGACCGAAAGATGATCTCACGAGAGACTATTGCATTGAAAAACAAATGAAATTATTTTCAAACTTAACATGCCTTTCAAGATTGGTTACCATATTTTGTCATCATGTTTTGGAATGCATATATACCACAGCGACGGTTAATCTACGGTGGTAACCGTTTCATGTAATGTTCGTCTGTAGGAACTGTGCTTTTATAAAAATAAAGGGCCTAACGAAAGGTACCCACCTTCTCAAGATACTGTTGAGCAAAAACATAAAATAAGGATATTTAGACTTGTGATGGGTTTGTATTGGATGCAATTTTCCTGAAAGTGTGGCTTTTTTTGTGACTGATAAAGGAACCATGCTGTCCTGGTATGCTGTATTATATATTATGTATATCTGCATACATATCTGCATACATTATATGTTGCATATTAATTGGTGCAGAAGAACAATGCAGGCTGAGTAAGCATTTCTTTGTTTCTTTAGTCCTCCCAACGTTGAAACAGGAACCTTGAAGCTGGTATCTTTGACAAAGGTTTGATTATACACATGAAATAGATTTCATTTCCTCAAGTTTGTGGGACACACTTTTTTGATGTATTTGATTCTGTTCATGATATGCTACTTAAAGAAAAGTCTCATGCTTATAAACTAAATACATCTCTTAGTTAGGTTGAAGGGTATGCTCAGACTGCTCAGTTTTGATTGAATATTTCTTATCTTACAACGGCTCAAAAGTTCCTGCTCGGTACAAAACGAATATCTTTAAGTGTTTTTATGAACATATATGGTGCAAAGATGCTCTGCTCGTTGGACTGTGGGGTTTTAATTCATTTTAATTCAAATGTTACATTTATATTGTTTCAACTTAGTACTGAAGATAGAAGATTGTTTGGAACTATCATCAAAATTTGGTGTAAGTAATTTTAAACTTTTGTACCATTGTGTTTAATTCTTTTTTTTATAATCTGGACAAAAGCATCAGAAACCTTGTGTAAGATATCAAGTCCATATTGATACTATTCCCAGTTTCTCTGGTACTTAAGTGATTGAAATAATAAATTGTGATCATGCAAACTCTCATTGTCCTCTCTTTTTTTGTGTAAGACCAAGTGTTTTTGCACCAGTTTTTGTAATTCTATACTTTAGAAATGGTCACAGGAACGGCACGATTACATTCAACTCAGGAATTAAAAAACACACTAAGTGTAAATCAGGAAAAGAAATGAATAGCAGTTGCCAAATGTCAACAATATTCTGCTTACCAAAATTAGGGCCTGCCTAGATCCCACAATGTACCTAACTTTTTTGTTGCAACCGTGCCTTCCTGACATGTACTGGTAAAAACAATACATCTCTCTATATTCAAGGTTAGAATTCACATACCCATTGCGACATGTTGAAAGTTGCTTCAGAGTGACTCATTTAGTCATTGTTTAGTTTCAAACTATTATTTCAGTTCAACCGTATGTAATCAGCATGACATATGCAAAGATTGAAGGAGACTAATTAGCATATTAACAGAACAATTCTGAAGACTACATGGAGGTAGTAAAGAATTAAAACAAAGCTTAGGTGTAGTCACTGTTCTGCAAGGAATCATTGCAAGATATTCGTAACCGTCGCTGGTATGTATATAGATATTTACACTGAGTTACTGAAGTTAATCAGGAGGGTATGTAACATAGACTTATATAATACTCTCAAGATGGGCTACATATAGAATAAATGTGTGGCCAGTTTCTTGCCATTACTTTAAAGGGAGTGAAGACTCGCGCACAAAGAAACGTCTGATGCCGGTAATCTGACCTAGTTTCGAATGAGGTGTAACAGAAGTGTTAGACACCACCATCGATCCCAGAAAATACACACACAACTTGCTACCGTCGGTAATTAGACACTAGTGTACAGTCAATACATACAGCTACGGTCAATACCCACAACACAGTGTACATAGCAGCGATGGACATCTCAGGTCCAGATGAAAGATAACAAGGTATCATGTTTCATTACTGTCTGCATTTTGTAGCGACAAGAAAAAACTTCACTTGCAAGCAACGGAAAGTTAATTTTTTTCAGAGGCAGCACGCGGTTTGGGGCGAGTCTTCAATGCCTTTAAGGTATCAAACAGATGGTGTCTCCTGTTGGATGCTGGTTTGGCGTGGCTGGACATTCATCTCGTCACACAGTCAACCATATATTCATTCATACAAATTAACCATCTTATTACAAAGTTGGAGAAGCAAATATGTCGAGAGATGTGGAGCCGAAGAGAAACAGTCAGACATTGAATATATATCTGTGAATTGTGAAATGTTTATTACACAGGAAATAATCAATTAAATAAAGAGGTAACTGTTGGTACAATTGTAAATCATGATAAGCCCCTGTAATTTCTCACATTCCTTATGATTGAGAGGTATTCAAATCAACTCTCTGTAATGTAGATCTCAGATATTGTTACCTGTGCCTCAAAATGGATATATATATATCTGTACATATATGTATATATATATATATGTATGTGTGTGTGTATATATATATCTACAGTGGAATAACGACCTCCCTTACCGGTTTTGAACATCTGGACATACAATCAGCGTCCATAGCCTAGTGGTTAGGGTGTTCGCACATAAAGAGGGAGGCCCAGGTTCGAATCCCGTTGGAGGCTAGAAGCTCTTTCACTGTTCTTGATTTTCCAACTCATTACTATTTTTCAATTATATATATTCATTTGCCTTTGTTGTTTACCTCCATTTCATTAACAAAGCCTGTTCAAAGTATCTCTTTTAATATCCGGCTTTTATAGGAATCACAATGACTTCGAGTTGGTTAGCATCATGTTTGATCTCTAGAGTAAGGCAAATATGTCACCAAAACATCTAGTATTGTTCGATACAGGTGACAAATGCCTACAGTGGAATTACGACCTTCCTTACCGGTTTCGAACCTCTGGACATACAATCAGCATCCATAGTCTATTGGTTAGGTTGTCCGCATATAAGGCGGGAGGCCCGGGTTCGAATCCCGGTGGAGGCTGGAAGTTTTTTCACTGTTCTGGATTTTTCAACTCACTACGATTTCAATTATATATAAATATATATATATACATACATACATACATACATACATACATACATACACACATACATACATACATACACCCACACACACAAGTGGACTAGATATGACAGTACTGGGTGTGACAGTACACATTAAATGTCACGTTACATGTCCCACTAAATTCAGTACTTTAACTTCAACTGTGAATAAACCTTTCATATCAAGAAGCAGTGGTGTACTTGAAAATTAAGTGCTTTTCACCCTTTTCCACACATCCCACACCAACCACCCCTATTTCCATGCAGCCACCCCACCCTCAAAACCTTACACAAGTGAACATTTTAAGTAAAGCAAAAAAGAAACGTCTAAGTCATTTGAAATAGAGCGCAAGATAAATTGCTTGAGACCTTTGAACAACTTCAGTGTTCACAAGAGAATACTCGCGATTTGATACGACAGGGCAAATTGTCTATCGAATACTTCTCTCTATGACATTTTAGTAAGTGATGATGGTAGTAATAACATAGGCATCCTGTATTAACTGAGCAATGCAATACAACACAGCATACGGCTGTAACTGAAGTTTGATCTAGGAAGGAACAGAAACATTTTCTCTTGTTTATACGTAACTGCAAAGTACCCTAGATCAATAACATAAACGAGAGCCTCACGCTAACCATAACATTAGACCTGCTAGCCTTACAAATTTCACTATCCAGTCATTAGCAGGAAATATCCTGCCAGCAACGCTTCAGAGACCAATATCTGAGGAGTGTTTGTCCACTCCAGTGAATCACATCCAATGACGAAAGGATTTTTAGTTTCCTCATTTAAACTCTTAACATCCAGGCGAAAGTAAAACTTCATCAGTCGAGAAACAGATCATACACTATCGCTTTCAATATGACTCTGCGTGGGTGTCTATCGCATTCATATCTGTTGTCAGAAGGAAAAACTCTTGTTGAGGAAAAAATGACCGGTTGAAGTGGTTCAATTTTGACAAGTAGCAAATCGAATTACAAGAGGATATTGTTCTCGTCTAGTTAATATTGAATTAGTTCTGAATGTATCTTGACATTCAGTTTTGCTATTATAGAGCAATAATGAATTACTGAAAGGCAGTAAAATTTAACAATGCTAAAAACAAAGCCAGAAATGCAAGTGGGTAAAGGCCTAACAATGGCTTTTAAGTTATGAGTATATTCAACCATAGTTGTTTTGCTAGAGGTATACAGAAGGTCTCACTCTAAGCTTGGCCTTGATACAACACACAGGAATGTGTACAGACCTCGTGAACGGCTGTGATTCAAAACATTTCTCAAATGACAAACATCTGAACAACATATTGTGAAGAAAACCTAGTTCAGGAATTCTGGAACGTTTAAACTCTCCAAAAGATTGCTAACTTGCAAGTTCACCGGAAAATTCCATCTAAATCGCTATTTTACTTTCAAAAATGTTAACTTTCCTTGCTACAGTGTAGCTTGCTGAAAATGATAGCGTCCCTGCAGCCCCTACAAATTCACTTCTCCTGAATCATAGGATGAAAAATCCCCGAACTAGGACTGTGGCGATGAAAAAATTATGGAGTTTTTCCATATACCCAATAGACTGCCACTAAAAAATTCCTATAAAGCTGCTTCTTTATTACATAACTTTACTATCCAAGAGTTGCAAGAGCTTAGGTAGACTATATCTTAACACATGTGACTGGGTTGTACAAGTGTCCACCCTTAGATAGAGTATATCTAAACACATGTGACTACTGGGTTGTAAATGTGTCTACCCTTAGGAAGACTATATCTAGACACATGTGACTACTGGGTTGTACATGTGTCTACCATTTAACCAAACTTGTATCCATTCTCAGACTTGTGATGTTCACAATTACAGTTATGTTAGTGATGGTACCAACATGTTATAAACAGGGTCTTGATCTTGTTGCATGGGTCCAACATCAAAGCGGGGATTCATTGGCTTGATCTCACCTCCTCTGGTCATTAACTCCAAGAATATTGCGACCCTGTTAGTGCAGAAAAAGAAAACATGTCAAAACCAACTGGGGTATAATATACTATGTGGAAAACAGCAAAATTTGAAGCCTGATAGAACTATAATTTGGCGATAAATCATATTCACAAAAGACTCAATAGTAGAATTCGATGTCAACATTGTGACCGGCACTACTTTAACCACTGAGTGAATGTTTTCAAAGTATTGGGTAACAACAGTATGAAAACAGCACGTGTAGGCTTCATAGCACTCAGCTTTCTTAATCTTCAACAAAGTGAGATGACTGTCTTAATCGTGAGGATGATATTACCTTGATATTACCTATCACAAAATATGCACAGTGTGGAAGCTTTGATTTCTGAGCACCTGGAAAACTACAGGCTATGTTACAAATGTGTTTGTAACACGCATATCGATGAGAAATTCATGTACAGGATTCGGTAAGAAATATAGGAGTTTTTGAAGCTTATATACCACGAAAAGTTTACAGCCACAAGGATGTAGCAAGCTACTCCCAAAATTAGAGGGCACTGTCAAACCGGTCCTATCGGATGACGTGCAGGCTCTGCCCTTTAAGCAAAGTCCCTGGAAGAAATTGACTTACTGTGATATCCCAAAACGAAGGATACTCAGAAAGAAAACAGACTGACAGTATATCAGTTTAGGCCTACACAGTAATGAGACTTATTTTATATCCCTTTAAAGCCTATTCATGATCAAGCCTTTATATCTATTTAAGTCTAGCCAGAGAACAGTCCTCTTTATATCCCTTTAAAGCCAATGCAAGAACAAGCCTTTATATCCCTTGAAGTCTAGTCAGAAAACAGACCTCTTTATATCCCTTTAAAGCCTATTCAAGAGCACACCTTAATATCCCTTGAAGTTTTGTCAGAAAACAGACCTCTTTATATCCCTTTAAGCTTACCCAGCCCAAAGACTTGTTTGACATTAGTTCAAGGTTATCCAGGAAACAGTGGACTTGATATTTCTTATCCAGAATGATCACAAAGTCCACAGCATGCAGATGTTAAATACTAGTATGCATAAAGTTATAGTGTTTGCAACTAACCTCTTTCATTTTTGGATGAATAAATATTAAATATGTCTGATATCAAGGTATACAACCATTAAAGAAAAGACTAAAACTATTCTTAATCATACAAAATCCTATAGAAATGACATAAAATCACACAGCATAGTCCATGCGTGCGTGTATGTGTGTGTGTGTCTGTGTGGGTTATTTAAGAAACCTAAGTTCTGTTGATTAATATAGACAAAGTTCAAAGTCAATATTTGCAGTTAAGGTCTTTATTATCTCTTTCCACTGAAAATAGATAATTTTTTTTAGACATGATTTTTTTTATTATGCTGATGTCATTCAAGAAGAAAAACACATGTCTCAGACAGGGATGAAAAGGTCACATTTACTGTCCTAATAAAATTGACTCTTTTCCAGGAATTGGAGGGGTGGGGGGAAGGGGTCCTTCTCCTAGATATAGTTTTTTTTTACAGTTTCCCTTTTGAAGTTAACTTTGAAATAGGTCTGACCATAGAACCATTTTCACTTCAGATTACCAATTTAATTATTGCTTAATCTACTGCTTGTACATATCAAGTTGAAATAACTTTTTAGGGGGGGAATTTCACAAACCTATCCACCTCCCCCCCTTGAAAACCTTGCCTGAGCAGTTCCTGACATTAAACCTGATTAAATTTGAACCGATCAGTTGTTGACTTTTTGAGGAACTTTGTACTGTTCTGAATGCTGCTCACAGGATCACCAAAGGTCACCAAGTGGAATACTTTCAGTAATCTCGAACACAGATAATGGGTATACCACATCCTGTTCATTTACAAAGAATTCAAACTAGGAATTCCATAGAAAACATAATAAAAGAGAGCCCCCCCCCCCCTTTCATTTTCAAGTTGGATCCTTATCCATATTCTCTGGTAGAACAATTGTGTACTTGTTGAGAAAATTGCATGAGTTGTACAGTTTGCGTAGTGTTCATGTGTGTATATGTATGGTGAGAGATTTTTTTCTTATTTAAATTAGATCTTTTTTTATGATAATGCTGATATCATTCAAGAAGAAAACACAGTCCCAGACAGAGATGGAAAGTTAACATTTACTGTCCTAATAAACTTATTGATACACAATTGCATGAGCTGTACCTTTGTTGGTCTTCGTGTGTGTTGTGTGCATAAGTATGGTGAGTGACTAAATCATTATAAACAGTATTTGAAGTTATCAACTGCTGTAAAGGCAGAATATTAATGTTCTAATGTTACAGTCCATTTCTCTCTCTCTCTCTCTCAAGGAATAAAAAAATAACAAATTCTGGAATATTCCATTAAAAGAGCCTTTTGAGTGATTTTTATGGTAATACCTCGTAGCAATACAAGTAATGAAAGAAAATTTTAAATGAAAAATATGGAATTTTCCACTTTGATTTCAAATATGTTTAAAACTACATGGAGAGTCTGGATGGATTTATGTTCCATCAACACTATCAAACAATAATCTTTCACCTTTTGATAACAGCAGTGCTAAAAAAATCTTCCCTTCTTGAGGTATCATGTTTTCAAGCTGGGCATCACAAACCCACTCGCACACACATACACACATACGCAGCACTGGCATAGCCAGGGGGTGGCCTGGGGGGCACGTGCCCTCCCAAAAAAAAGATTGTGCCCTCCCCCCAAAAAATCGTCCCCCCCCCGATGCAATTTGTAGTGTTAAAAAAATGCTCAAACGAAAACTTTATCTGCCTCAATTAAAGGCATTGAAGAATCTGGTATGGACATGGAAGTGCAACATGCAGGGGCGGCGATTTGTTTCAAATATTGGGGGGGGGGGACATTTGCTTGGGTGCAGGCGAATTATTATCAAAACGGAGCGCCACCATTGGTTGGCGCACAGCGTACAAGAAAATTTCTGGTTTTGATAGCCCCCCAGATCACCGGAAATGGCACTTCTCGGGCTTGAAAATGACCAACCAGATGTACACTTTTGCCTGAGAACCAAGTTTTTCCCAATAGTTTTTTCATTCATAACCTTTTTCAAGACTGTCACAAGTCACACATCATGTTTTTGGCCGAATTTTGGCCGAAAATGCCTCCCAGATCGCTGGAAATGGCACTTCCCAGGCCTTGTAAGTTGCATCTAAGCATTTTCTATTTTGAAATTACTAGCGAGATCATAAAAGAAATACAAAAAAAATGCTAAAAAAATACTATGCCACCAAATATTGGGGGGATATTAGATACTATATCCCCCACCTAAAATATTGGGGGGGACATGTCCCCTCGTCCCCCCCATGATCGCCGCCCATGGCAACATGATATGCATGACATCTAGCGTAACAACTATACAAGTTTAAAATATATTAGTTTCTGTTGACTAATCATTACTTTCAGTATTTAATGAAAAACACCTTCCACAAACATATGAATTATGAAGAGCTAGAAGCAGATTGTCACCATTCAAGTCCTTTTTGTACACTGCTACAATGAGACAACAATGTTGTCATACCTATCTTTTGCTGATTCTGGTAAACCAGTATTATCCACACACACACACACACACACACACACGTAATAAAATAAAACTATGCTCTGGTATTTTCAATGTTCAGGGAAATGACTGAACCCCATTCATTACCTTTGCATTGTACAGTAGCCATTGTGAGTGTTAGAATGCTGTTTCCAAAGTATTGCAAACACAATGCAACCCTGCCTTAGTTTGGCTAGTTACAAACTTGAAGTATCAAGTCCACTGAATGACCTAGCTGCTGATGCAACAAAAATGCACTATTGCAATTTGAATAGGTTAAAAGAATGTGGTTATAGGTGGGGTTATGAACCAGGAATGATAGGATTTGTGGACCGGACACCCTAAATGCTACACCACGCATTCACCTACAGTAGATAGTCCAGCTTCTTTATTAATGCAACTAGTCCAATATAATCAATTTATGGGTTGTTTCCCGAAAAGTCAAGTTGCTATAATGAACTTATAATGAACTTATAATGAACTAATAATGAACTTATAGTAATTACCTCGTTGATGGTCTGCTACAATCAAAATCACTTCTATGTCTCAAATTTTCCTTTAATATTTACTTCTTGCAAGAAAGAACCAGAAAGCCAGTGGGCTTATTGTGATTCCTTGCCAATTGAGATTATAATCCCAAGGTTTCGTCAGTGTTGATTAAATTGATCAGCAAGGTTCTTTCACTGACTGTGGACCTACCTACTAAATATGTTAACTTACCATGTTTACGAGCTATTTTTAGCAGAAATCAACTCGAGCCCTGCCCCCTAATAAATGTGCATAATATCACATTGAACATACATTATCATGTACCCGCTATCTACCAACACCTTCACACAAAGTATGATTCAATTCTAAAAATGTTTACATCTGACCCTGTGACCTCATTAATATTCTTGAGATGAGCACCAAAATCAAAAGGGCTCTTCTACTCACTATGGCGCATATATGTACCAAGTACGACTTCAATCCAACTTGTCGATGTTCAGTTACCGTGTTTACAAGCTATTTTAGTGAAAATTATCTTAAGCCCCGCCCCCTAATAAATACGCATAATATCAACTTGAACATATATTACCATGTACCCACTATCTACCAACACATTAATACCAAGTATGAATAAATTCTGACTTTCGGTTGCAGAGTTATTAGCATTTGGGGATTTTCACGTTTGACCCCATGACGTCATTATTATTCATGAGATGAGCTTCAAAATCAAAAGGGTTCATCTACTCACTATGGCGCATCTATGTACCAAGTATGACTTCAATCCAACTTGTCGTTTTCCGTTACCGCGTAACAAGCTATTTTAGTGAAAATCAACTTAAGCCCCGCGCCCTAATAAATATGCATAATATCAACTTGAACATATATCACCATTTACCAGCTATCTACCAACATATTAATACCAAGTATAAATAAATTCTGACTTTTGGTTGCGGAGTTATTAGCATTTGAAGATTTTTACGTTTGACCTCATGACGACATTATTATTCATGATATGAGCACCAAAATCAATATAGGTTCTTCTACTCAGTATGGCGCATCTATGTACCAAGTATGACTTCAATCCAACTTGTCGTTTTCCGTTACCGTAACAAGCTATTTTAGTGAAAATCAACTTAAGCCCTGCGCCCTAATAAATATGCATAATATCAACTTGAACCATGTACCAGCTATCTACCAACATATTAATACCAAGTATAAATAAATTCTGACTTTTGGTTGCGGAGTTATTAGCATTTGAAGATTTTTACGTTTGACCCCATGCAACATTATTATTCATGATATGAGCACCAAAATCAATATAGGTTCTTCTACTCAGTATGGCGCATCTATGTACCAAGTATGACTTCAATCCAACTTGCCATTGTTGAGTTATGGTGTTTACGAGCCAAGGGCGTCACATACACACATTTACACACCCAATCACCATCGCATAGATTCCTTGAGCCTTCGTGCAAGGAATAAAAAATGCCTGTTTCTGTTGCAATCTATACACAATTCTCACAGTGACAGAGGTTTAACACTATGCTAGCACAGTTCGGTGTTAGGATATATACATTCACATACAGCCAAGACAATGTGAGCAATCTACTGCCATATACTATCATCACCATGGGAAGAGTCTCCCCTGCTGTCGGACATGGAAATAGTAAAATAAAACAACCTCTCTAAGATTTCAAAACATTGGACTTCCTGATACTAAAATTACTTTCTCTCTGTATTACAGTTCACTAGGTAATCAATGTAATGAAATCAAGTGAACATTAAACATTGATTTAAAGACACATTAATGTCAGCAGTGAAGAATATGGGAGGGAAGATATATACAATTACTTCTATAGAGACATCTGCACTTTGTAATTTTAAGTGATTTATAAAACAGCTTATCCTTCTTTAAGTAATCAATGCATTCACTTCTACCTAACAATTGAATTCAAACTAAACCATCCCACAGACTCCTCTAAAAAATAGACCATCCCATAGTATCATCTACCATCAGATAGTCTCACTTTAAGTTATATAGATTAGACCATGCCAGTCTCCTCTTCAGATTAGACCATCCCTGGCATCCAATAGTCTCATCTAAGTTTTAAGGATTAGACCATCACATAGTCTCAGTTTACAGATTTGACCATGTCACAGTCCCCTCTACAGACTAGACCATCCCATAGTCTCCTCTTCAGATTAGACCATCTCAGTCCCCTCTACAGACTAGACCATCCCATAGTCTCATGATCTCTCATCTAAGTTTTATAGATTAGACCGTGCCACAGTCTCATCTAAGTTTAATAGATTAGACCATATCACAGTCTCCTCTTCAGATAAGACCATCCCATAGACTCATCTTTAAGTTTTATAGATTAGACCATGCCAGTCTCCTCTTCAGATTAGACCATCCCATAGTCTCCTCTTCAGATTTGCATAACAAAGTGTCACTATATAAGCTTAACGTTAACTAAAAAATGAAGCAACCACAAGCATTGAGTGATGTTACTGAAATCCAGAGAAACATTGCCTTTCTCTGCCTGTGCTCCTTAAACTCATTATCACCAACATTTAGAACCGGGTTAGGTCTTAAGATCACCGAGCTATATAGTCTACTGCCGTAATGTGTACAAGGATACTGTTTACCAGTCTTGAATTCTTAATATGAAATTTACAGTTTTCAATGTGAGTCTTTCACCATGTCAAACTCCATAAAGTTATGCTTTATTGTACGTAATTTTAACATAAATATGAGGAATTCTGAAAATTCTGTACTGAAGAGATGTGCCTGTAGTTTTGTTACACATGGACGGCCGTATCTATTTCCCTGTGAGACATAACCAACATTGGCCATCCTGGAAGGGTACAAAACCCATGTGATCAACACCTTGTGTCTTGTATGCTTTTGTTCGTAGTACGAAAGGAAACACTCATGATATAGAAAGAACATGAAACAATGTTGAGTGAATTTGAAAGTAAAAACTTGAAAAGGACTGAGTCAGGCCTCAATTTTGTTTGATAATTTGTAAGTCCTCTTCGTGAAAATCCTTCCATATCGAATTCATTAATTACACATTCCCTGGATGGAACAGTCACCATGGCAACAGTTGTGCTATTTAAATCCATTCGAGAAAATAATTTGTTGGCTCTTTCAAAGTTATGTTGATAATTTCCTGGTACGTTTATTAAAGTATTTATTGTTCGCCAAATAAGAATTGCTTCAAACTGTAGATAACGCTTGTTTATAGCGTGTTTCTATTTACAAATGGCCTATCTTTAACCAACTTTTTTATCACCATGTGTCCACAGGAATTTCACAAATCATGGAAATAATTAATGAGATCAAAGTAAAGTCACATACATAAGTTATATACATAAAGGACTTTGCAATAGTTTGGAATAATTAACCAGAAGTTGACAAAGTAAAGTTATGAATACATTCTAACTAGATTGCTTGGATTGCTCTTTATATAGCTACGTTATACTAAGAATGAATTACAACATGTACTGAAATGTACATGAGGAGGTTCCTTAAGGGGTGAAAGAACCCTTTAATTGTATATGTCTGGTAATTGGTTGCTTACTCTGCCACCCCTACACCCCATCCACCCCTCCCTCCCTCCCTCCCTCTCTTGATGTAGTCTGACCCTATAGTGAACACACCACTTTCCTCGCACCCACTCAACATCATGTTTAATTTCAGATGGTCAACCAAATTTGTCACTGCACTGTCTAAAACAGCTCTTATGTAAAATCACAATTGGAAAATGGACTGTAGGCTTTGTAGATCAAGAGAGAGCATTAATCACTGCTAAAGTGACATTTTGTTGTTGTTGTTGTTGTTGTAACATTCTCACAATGTGGTGATACCGTCCTCCACTGTAATGATAAGATAAAGTACTACTGTACCAGAATCCCATAAAACATGATCTGTTAACATATCAAACAGTGCATCACGAAAGATTCTGGCAACTACTTCAAAGGTTTGTCAATGAAACAATAAAACGTGCACTTCATAAAGTTTTCTTGCAATTGATACAAATTACTATATTAGGGACAGCCAAAAGGTTGAATTCAGTACATAGACCACTTCCACCTAATAATACATAGATTGTAGTACACTTAACCATGTAAATATTATATGACTTGGTAATTAAAACAAATCTATGCAAAATACAGCTATAGATGACTTTGCAACCTATGGTATCATAAGAAAATGAGTGAACGTGCTGGTCGGACTTCACACAACACTTGGGTAGATACAGTACTAGCTAATCTACAATGTTAATGAAGATATGCAACTGTCATGCACTTGGAAGATGAGAGTGGAATTGTAAGGGGGAGGGAGATCCCTTTGGGGGGGAGAAAGGTCCCTTGGGGGAGGGGAAAATGGGTAGGTGAACACAATTCTTGTAACCTGTAATATCTTTACATCCTTTGACTGTTTAAACTGGTAACTGAAAACATAATCATAACTCTCTGTGTTGCTAATACTCAGGTGAAGGGTAACAATGTCGTCAAACAATCACTTTATATCGTAATTAATGAGTAACACCTAAAGTTAATTATTTTCAGGAAGTTCCTGATAGTTCCTGTTAGTGTAACTTACAAAACTACTACTTTGGTATTTTACTAGAAGCCAAAGTCTCACATAGTATTTACAGATGGCAGATATGATTTATACTTATTAATTTTAATGTTCTCTTCCTTGTTCCCCCTTATAATGATTTTTTATGGTGGGATAAAGAGAGGGCAAGGGTTAGGGTGAGGCAGGAAAAAAAAATATGGTAGGGATATTACTAATTTTGCTGTTGTGGGTGGTTTCACTTTACATGTTTGAACTGGCAGCCTTTCAATACTAAAAACTTATGTTAATCTCTATTGACCCTCAGCCATACAATGCAAGTTTTGTCAAAGACTGTACTGACATTGTATGTCACTAATGCATAGGTTTGTCAGTTTGTTGCCAATGAACAATATAGCATACACTGGATATGCATCATATAGTAATAAATTCTTCATAGAAATCAGTTCAGTTTCCCTAAAATACCTTGTTGCTAAGCTTGGGGCTGCAAACTTTACAGTCTGTCAAAGACCCACAATCCCATCTCCTCCCCGTAAACAGTTCCTACTTGTCACTAGAATTTTACTGGCACTTTATACAAATTACAACTATTAATTACATCAAATTACTTCATGAGCCTATGTCTGTGAAATATGGGTTTTTATTACCATGTTGCAAATTACAAGTTTGCTCTCTCCACCTTCCTATACCCACCCTCTATACCCACCTTCCTATACCCACCTTCCTATATCCACCTTCCTATGCCCACCTTCCTATACCACCTTCCTGTACCCACCTTCCTGTACCCACCTTCCTATATCCACATTCCTATACCCACCTACCTATATCCACCTACCTATATCCACCTACCTATATCCACCTAGCTATATCCACCTACCTATACCCACCTTCCTATATCCACCTTCCTATACCCACCTTCCTATA
>KN887520.1:12514-30052 GCA_000934455.1 Apostichopus parvimensis | reverse complement strand
ACATTTTGAGGAATGAAATTTCCATATGGTTGGAAAAGAAAAGAAAATTGAGACAAATAGTTGTAATTTTATGTTTAAAGTCACAATACTCAAAAAAGGAAAGGAAAGTGCTCAAAATTGTGAGAACAATCAGAAATTCAGAGATAAGAGCAAAGTCTAAATTAGGAGATAAAAGTTTGACATTTCCATCGTCCAATTTGAGCATCTACAAAACTACAATTCGTCTGGGGTGTATCCCAAACACCTCCAGTTTTCTGTTCCCTCATTTTCCATATTTTGACCAATGTGATAAACAAATCAGAATTCTTCATTTTTGTCAAAATAATTATCGTTACTTTTGGGGACCAGACTGGAGAAGCAAAATTGCTCTATGGGGTGAAAGGGGGGAGGGGAATAGGGGCACACAGGTGGCTGGTTTTACCTGTAGTATCCTTTCTATCATCACATGAAAGTTCATCATAAAAATCCATACTTCTTATTTAGTAACAGATAAACATTCACCTGGTATAGCAATGCAGACTGCTATGAAATATGGCAGGAATATTTTATTCAAACAAACAAAATGTTAACATTTTAACAAATGGTGTATAACAAAAGGTATTCAGCAGTGACTTCAGAAGAACAGAATGTTGTTACTCTCGGTACTATTGTTTGAACTTTTTTTTAATATTGCCTCAAGAGCTATATATGTATTCAATGCAAACAAGCAACTATTAAATTACACTGGATAAGATTGTGCCAACAACCAGACATAGATCTGACTAGTGATTTTAGATGTAAGCATTGTCAGAGTATATATCAAATATATATATCAAATAACCATAGCCCTTTCACAATCAAACTCTATACTCTCTGTTACTCTCCAATACCTTGTGAACCAGCCATTCTAATCATGTTGTATAATAATGCATTATGAACCACTTACAGTACGTATCACGTACGTGTTGATTTTAGCGACCGTGGTTTGATTGCTACCAGAAATAGCACAAATTTCCGCTTGACCTATGCTTGACCTATGACCTGACCTCCATATATGGCAATTGATTCAACCTTGATGTAATTGAGAATCCATTAGTTGGTTTCCTCAACGTTGCATGTAAGACAACACATAAACAGGTTTAACAGCAAATCGAGAGATCTGCTAATATTGCTAGACAGATTGATGAATATTTCCCATAATTATTACAATACTTGTAATGTTAAAGCATGAACCACATACTAACACATCCAGTGTAAATGTATATGGTGTTCTTCAGTCTATGTACATAATGAAGCTGACCTTTGAAATTTGAAGTTAAAAATAAAAATGGGACTTTCTGTCATTGCGCAGTAAACGTAGAAATTGAGTGGCAGACAACTATAATTCTACAGAAGTAGGTTTGCATAGATGTTTGGTACCTGCAGATTTAAAAATTACTTCAAAATTGATTTTGATATATATTAGACTAGACATGGTTAGCCTATAGTTAGAAGCTAGAGAATTTTCAGATGAAAAATATACTCTGTCGGAGAGGCCTGCAAACTCATGTATGTATTGAGTAAACAGTACTACAGAAACGATATCCAACAAAACTAAATAAATTATGTTTATCTTGTATTTCTTTGATCATTTCGCTGCTTCAATTTAAATTGAAATATTTTTACTTACATAATATACCATGATGTACATGCTCATAGAATATATAAAATCTCATATATTAAATACATAATATATGTAATGTACTCATGTGTGCACGAAATCACAAGTGAAGAATACTTAATAACTGTGCAGGAGCTCCCAGCCACGATTTCCTGCATTGCATGAGTACGAAGAACATGGCAAAGGTCGAGAAAACTAAGAGCAACTTAACGTTTCATTTATTCGAAGCAGGGCTGCTGACATACTTGTGTAAACACTCTCTTAAGCCTCTATGGTTCTTGAAAGAACCGAAGTTAACATCCCAGAACAAGAATGACTTTGAACTATATTGGACTTGGTGCACCTATGGACCTGAACTTAGTTTGATATTCTACATACCGCAAGGTTTTCTAGATTTGAATCACCGGTGCACGCCTGTGACGAACACCGCCTCACTGAACCTGCGAGCTAGTATCCAGGAAGTTTATAAAGTTGGAGGGGTACATAACAGATAAGGAGGGGAATGTACTTGTGTAGTTGTGTCCTGTAACTTTGAGAAGTTATTATGCACAAGATGGTGGCACATATAAGGGGAGGGGTAGCGGGCAGGGGTTAGGGGGCACAGGGGCACTATGGGCCTGGGCTGATGGTGGCAGATCTACATATATTCTGTCTCCATAACATACCAGGATGTGTACAAAAACACAGTAACACATAAAGCTATGCTCCATTGGCCAAATTCTGACATTCTTAGCATAGTCGAGAATTGCAGGAGGACAGAGTTAGGTTCTTAAAATATTCATCTTTTTCTTTAAGCTTGCCTTAAAAGTCCCACCAGACAAGGCTTATACCCAGGAGTAAACTTACTTTTAAGTTTTGTCAGCTGAAGAAATACAATACTACCATCACATTTGTGCATTGAATCATTGAATGACTTACTAAATTGTAGCAGTGAAATGGTAAGAACCACCTTAGAATATCTTAGTTACCCTGATCGGGCTATCCAATGATATTGTGCTTAATATATGGTTAACGCATATGGTTAATGTGGTTACTGTTATATGCTAAGTAATAACTTAACTAACACAATACAGCTTTTACATCTTGCAAGCAAAAGCATCTACAAAGTACTGTCATGTGCTAAAATAATAATAATAATAATAATGTACGTTTTAAGAGCATTTTTAATGAGTGAGTCCAAGTCCTACATTGTCTTGACAAATTTAAAGATTGTATAACTGCTCAAAGTAAGCAGCCTTCAATTTTTGGTTTCACAACGTGAAAGTTGAAACTCAGATTTTGTGATTCCAGTCAGTTCTCAATACTTCATCGCCGCCCACTTACTCGTTCATGTGAACCTTAATCACATGTAGAACGAAAAATTGGGGAAATGTGATACTTTGACTTTCACATTTGTCATTGAATTGAAAATGAAATGTTTCGCTTTCTTCCTTAACATTGAACTTTATATACACCCTTTTAAGAGTGAAAGTTTATTATTTTTTTTACGAAGTTAAGCGGCCACGTCTACACGTGGCAGAAGCTGAACAGCTTGTAGGTTACACTGTAGTTGGATGGCTATCCAATCAGAAACCTGTTTAGATTCAGTTTTTAGCATATGAACTATCTATTTAAGATGCAGTTTCAGTTTTATCTCGACATACCCTCCGAATAGGTACAGTACTAGATCTGACTGTAAGAAAAGTGTTATTTACGATTATGTAGCAAAATACTACTAAAGAGTAAGAAATGAAGGTGGCATCAACTTAAAGAACCTAATTGTAATGAAACAAAAGTCATAATTGAATATTATAACAATATAGACAATAATATAACAATATTAACAATATAGACAGAAAAACAGCCCTGCATAATCAGGATTATGAGTATCCTGGATAATCCAGATTGATAAGCCAACTGTCCAATATCTCAGCGTTACTTCTAATCTGACATGTTTTAAAAAATTGTATATTTTAATCAACTTGTGTTGTCCGTTCATTAGTAACCAAATCACATGTCTGAAATTGATATCTCTTTGTTTACAGTTGTAATGTCACAAAATCATGGAAACACACAGGAGAATAAATGCTGTTGCATTACACATTGAGAATAACATTGAGATTGTAGGATAGTATAAGGTAACCTCACAACGCTTGGAGCTAAAAGGTTCTTTTCAAGGGCGGCCATAGTCATGATTTCACTAATTTTGCTACAGCTACAAGACTTTTATCAATGGTCTGACCAGATTAAGCCAAATTTAGAAAAAAAATCTTATAAGTAATATCTCGGTGTTACTTCTAATCTGACCTGTTTTATAAATTGTATATTTTAATCAACTTGTGTTGTCCGTTCATTAGTAACCAAATCGCATGTCTGATATTGATATCTCTTTGTAAACAGTTGTAACACTAAATCATGCAAACACACAGGAGAATAATGCTGTTGCATTACACATTGAGAATCACATTGAGATTGTAGGATAGTATTTAACCTCACAACGCTTGGAGCTAAAAGGTTCTTTCCAAGTGCGGCCGTAGTCATGATCTCACTAATTTTGCTACAGCTACATGACTTTATCAAAGGTCCGACCAGATTCAGTTAGAATTACAAAAAAAATCTTAGAAGTAAAGGGAGGCAGTCAAAACTACTCAAAGCAGGTAAATATTTCCCTGACTTTTGTGCATATGTCGGAGTCTGATGTATAATTCGGGTGAAAGGGTGAAATAGTCCATGAAAGTGTCTAGAATTTATACAAAATTAATATAATTTCCTTCTTGCACTGTAGCAATTGTAGCCTTTTTGTGCCACGTTTTTTTTAGATAAAATATCTTATTCTGAAAACATGTTAAATAAATGCAATTTGATTTTCAAACACTAGGGACACACCAAGTTACAGTATCCCACCACGATTATATACTGTTTAAAACATTAGGAGATACGCTAGAAAATAGCAAAATGGGCTAATATCTTGCTCTTTTCATATATTTGTACAACCTCCAGTCGAGGCTTGCCCAAATATTCAAATCGGACCAAAGCCTACAACGTATATAGATCTAATAAATCAAATTAAGGAAAGCTTCAAAATGTCTTGAAAATGTGGAGTGTCAATTTCTGCAATCATATTTTTATAATATTTTCTATCCTTTACTAAATGGCCAACATGGAACAGATAAGCCGGCAAACAAACAGAGATGAATCTCAATGACCATTAAAAACAGGAAGACCAGAAATGGAATGTTTATTTACACATTAGGGGTTCCCACAGAGAAGTACCGTACGTGTATCGATTACCTTATGTAATTATTCTAATCAATTCACTGGCATTTTGAGAGCGTGGTGGCCAATTGGCTAAGGCGTCGGACTTGTGATCCAAGGATTGCTGGTTCGATTCCTGCCTAGTTCATTACGTTGTGTCCTTGGGCAAGATGCTTTATCTCACTTGCCTCTCTCCACCCAGGGGTTAAATGGGTACCTGTGAGGCAACTTGTCATTGGGTGCAGTATATAACTGCTGCTGACTGGAGGGATTGTCTCTGGGACAGGTTTTCATTGACCAGGGGTAATAAAACGTCTGTAAAGCGCTTTGAGACCTATCGCTGGTATAAAGCGCTATATAAAAAGCAAATATTATTATTATTTACCATCAAGTTTTTATTATTCTCATGTATCTTTGACATTTTTTCCCCCTTTTTCCACAAGACATAGAATCTCCCCTCTCAAATAGACAAACACAAGAGAAGCAGCAGGCTTAGTGATTCCTGCCTTGTAAGTTTATATTTATGGAATCACCTCATTTAATTGATAGAGCAACTGAGGAAAATGTGTCCTAAAGTCAAGTACCAGAGCATCAGAAAAGGTTTCCAGATAACTTAGCCATTGCAAAGGTACTACCCTTCTGAAAGTTGATATACAGAAACAGTCATTAGTGGAAGTGGAAAAACCTCTCGGCCACTTAAACGAGCAAAGTTCAATCCTAGGACAGTTAGTGACATACAAAAGCCATTGATCAAAGAAAGGTTTCATTTTGAGAGTTTACAAGGTTTTCATACTTTGACCTCTGTTGACCTCAAATGACCTTCCACCTCAACAGCAACACATGAGTTGCTTCTAATCAACAGCATGCATCCACATACTATACATCAAGTTCATCCACCATACTGTTTTTGAGTTATTGTGTTCACAAGTTTTTCAGACTTTGACCTCTCTTGACCTTTGAACTCAACAGGAAACAATAGGGTTCTTGCATCCACATACCAAAATATGAAGTTCACTGACGATATAGTATTTGAGTTATCATGTTTACAAGGCCAAGGCATAACACACACACACACGCCATAATAATGGGAAAGAGACAAGAGAAAGTAAAATAAATGAAAGTGAAACAGGACCAAAACCTTTCATGCAATACCATCCACCACATAAAACCTAACGTCCTGGTTGCAAATTACCAACATTTTCAGAGTTTCTCTCTCAAGTTGATCAACTTTCATTTTACCTGTGAAATTTCTCAATAAGAGTCCCCCTCCCCTCATTTTTTTTTTTTTTTTTTGTTTTTTAAATTCTTTCCTTTTGCGGCCAGCGGAAGGTTGTTTTCAGGACCCATTAGTTTCCTTTTGGGGCCAGGCACTTGTTTAAATTTTCATTCCCTTTTTTGAAGGGTTTTTTTCGAGAAAGAAAGAGTAAAGTATGAAATCTTTCACTGCTGGGCTGCTACAAATCCTAAGGACCATCGTTTTTAGACGACACTTATCCAACAGATGAGAGTACATCCTCAGTAACTGTCTGAACTTCACTATGGGAGAGCTAAAGGTACCACGCTGTTTTTTATCGAACCAACATTATAACAGCAATTCTACTGGTCAGCTATGTAACTTACAACTATGGGAACCCCAGTTTAATTAAATCCATTCCCATGATTCCAACATTTGACAGTTTTTAAACTAATATTAGAAAAGTAATCTTAACAAGATATATTCAACTTTACGAAAGATCTAAAAAATGAGATTAAAAGCAAAACGTTAAAGTAAACTCAATTTCCTGTTTAGATAATACTTGGCGAGCTCAAAAAGGGAATTCCCAAACAAACCTTCTACATATTAATTTCCTTTCTACAGTTAATTAAAATACTTTTGTTTTGAGATCTGACTAGGATGCTGATTTGGCGCGCAAACGTGAGTGGGAATCACCCACAGTGATAATGAGATCTTAACAGTTCCTTTCCAATTTTTTATATGTTTTTTTATGAATGACACCTTGAGCTAAATTTAAACTGATCTAAGGGGAAACACATTAAATGTGCCAATAATGAAAATCGTGATGCCGGACACGTGAAATCATTGCCATGAAACAACTGCTTTTAGTTTAGTTTAGTTTAGTTTAGTTTAGTTTAGCTTAGCTTAGTAGAAAAAAGGATCAGGAGGGACACTCAAGTCCCCATCAAGGACCCCATAGGAGAGAAAAAAAACTGAAGACACAAACACTCAGGCCCGATTACAATGCTTAAAGTGCTTATCCAAAGCATTCTTAAACCCGTTCACACTACTTGCAAGTACAACTTTCTCAGGCAAACCGCTCCACTCATTCACAACTCTATTAGAAAAAGAGTTATGCCGAATATTAATCCTACTTTTGGGACTTTTGGAGTTTAAGACAATGACTTCAGGTACAACTACTGTTAGCAAACATGAAAAAGTCAGTGAACGATAAACAAAACCATACACAATCTTGAAAACCTGAATCAAGTCAACACATAACCTCCTATCCTACATAGTTTAAATAACTTTTCATAAAAGGAGACCTTTAATCAACAGATATGGGTACTCTTGGTAGAGCAAATATCCTCTTATTATCAAATACATTTGGAACAGAAATTATTTTAACATTTTGTTCTTTTTCTACCATAACAAATGTTTCAAACCTGGAGAAATTACCTATAGATGAAAGCATTCATCAAATTTTTAGTTCATAAATATTCATCAAATAATTAAGGAGGAGTTTGTGTTATAAGACTTACCACAGTGTAGACAGCTGAAAAGAACTCTGGGTTTGTAAATCTGTCAATCTACAAAAAGGAGAAAGTCAACAGATTTAAAAAGTTATAATTAATTACTCAAAACAGCCCTGTTTTCCCCTCCCTCTTCATTTAATTTGCAACACATCTGTTTACCTTTGATCAATTTAAGTATTGCTTTAAAGATTGATTGTATGCCAAAAAAAATAAAATTTTCATGAGCTGTAGACATGTTATCACTCGAGGGTGTATCGCTATCTCATTTTTATTATTTGAGAAATGTCCCTTTAAACATCACGTGCTCATAAATCAATGTGCTTGGAATACACAACCAAACACACAGATCTCTTTCAGTTTAGCTCCTGAGAAACAAACACATCTCAATAGAAACACATAACATTGTTAGGGCCTCAAATGAGGTTTTCACAGCGCATTACAAATTTATTAATGCATAAATGTTGTAGGGTCTCATTGATGGGTGCTCTGTAGTATCGAGTTAACATGTCTCGGTTGAGTTATTAGAATTGATCAAAACAATGGATTGACATTAGTGTTGGAATGAGGTGACATCATCGTTAGCCTTAAAGGAGCATTCCAGACATTTGACATATTTCAAAGGTGAATAGTGTTTCGTTTCGTTTCGTTTATTCCAGTATAAATTGCATAAAATACAGTTCATAAATAGGAAAATGGTGAGTATAATAAATAAAATAAATAAAATGTTATGTGCATTCATAAAATGTATAAAAGTTAGGAAACAGTAACCCACTTAGGGAATAAAAATTGTGGAAACTATACAAATTAGATCAAATCAAGTCATTTAAAGTGTCATGTTGAATAAAAATAGATGCTCTGTATACAAACGAGTTTCTGAAAACTTGCACTCTATATTTTGGTGTCAATGCACGATTCCTGAGATTATAGCTAGTGTGTCGACACAGTGATTTCAGTTCTGCATGAAGCGGGTGATTTTCTTCTCTTTGAATATTCATACTTAGTCTGATAAATTCACGCCTAGCTCTACCATTGACCTGATCAACCATACTCTCATAATCCAACCTGAAAATCTTAGCACAAGGTTTGCTGTTTTACTTTTCCATCATCCTTCAAATTGTTCCTATACTTGCTGCCCAAACTGATATATACATGAACATATTTATCGACCTTGAAGGCAACTGTTTTTTATAATTTTTTACGACTCTAAGCAGCACATGTGCACGTTGGATAAGCTGAATGGCTTCTTTCTAACCCTAACTTTCAGTTCATGTCGGGTGGCTATCCAATCGATAGTTTTAGCTTATTTTGGATTTTTTGCAATCTGGAAGACCATTTCATATGGGAAAACTATGGGATTACACCTGCATGGAAAACCCATCTCACTTTGGCAGGCCGAGGATCAAACCCATGACCTCCCAGATGTTAGGTTTCATTGCTTCTAATACCACCAACAATATTCATTTTGACTCTAGCACATGGTTCCAAGTCAGATTGATTCTACTTACATCCTCTTTTACTTTACCGGCGGTGGTAAAGTCATCCAGTCTTCTTTCTAAGAAGTCCCATGTCTCCTGGTAGTCATGGGAACCATCTTGAACAATGTGAAGCTCACAACTCTTATAAACCCCCAAGAGAGCAAGACGCCTAGTGTACCAACTGAACTGAAATAACAACAGTGAAAGCTAATATCAATCAATATGGTTGAAACTTTGAGATACTTATGACATGACTGAAATAACAATAGTGAAAGCTTATATTAATTGTTATGGTTGGGATATTTATGACGGAGGAAATCCTAATGAGAGCAAGACGCCTAGTGTACCAACTGAACTGAAATAACAACAGTGAAAGCTAATATCAAACGTTATTGGTTGGGATATTTGAGACGGAGGAAATCCAAATGATTAAGAAACTTTATTTATATTATGTTTCTTTTTTTCCCCATCTGCTTATTTATTTATATAAGTATTACATTTTTAGTAAGGAGAGGCCAAAAGGTTGACCTAATAAGGATGAATTTTACTACAAATTTAAATTTTGCGAAAAGGCATAGTTATTATTATTCAAGTTATGCAAACAAAAATAAAAGTATTAATTACACGGATTTGGAAGAGACTTTCCTTTCTTCTTAATGAATCCTTTCCATTACTTCCTGTATTTTGTTTCTTGAGAACTATTGTCAATATGTTTGATGTACACGCAATGGTTTATATAACTTGAAGCAAGTTCTTACTAAACTATTACTGTTTGTTAAATATATTTGAAAGATATCAATAAACAGAGGATAAAAAATCATTCATTCATTCATTCATTCATTCATTCATTCATTCATTCATTCATTCATTCATTCATATATCATCCATTCATTCATCCATCCATGCAATCATCCATCCATTCATTTATTCATCCATCCACGCATTAATTCATTCATTCATCCATCCATTCATTCAACCATTCATTCACACATTCATTCATTTGCTTGTTTGATCATGAATAAAATAGAAACAGTCAAACATTGATGAATCAATTGCTTGAAAACAAACTTTCAGTGTCTTCTTAGAATGTCTTTTTCCAAATTGCAAAAGCAAAGTTAAGTTTCAACTTTCTTTCAGAATAATTTGCTGTGTCCATTAATTCTAATATAGAACTTCCAAAGGCAGGATCTTGGACTTGATTTCAATGTTCAGTGACATAGCAAATGTCTTTAATTGATTTCAGGAAATGTAATCTGAGGCCGAATGAGGTAATTATCAAAGACAGTGTCGTTGAACGTGTATCAACTTACAAGTATTTGGGTATTGTTACTGGATGATAAAATAGCCTGGCATGATCACGTTGATTACTTAGTTAAAAAGATCAATCCGAGAATGTATTGCTTTCGCAAACTTAATAAGTTCAATATTGACTGTCGCATCCTTACTATGTTGTATAATTCTGTCATTAGCAGTGTGTGGTTATATTGTATTCTTTGCTGGGGTGGGAACATGGGCTGCGAAGATTAAAAACGTATCGACACAATTATTAAACAAGCTAGTCGTATTTTAGGAGAAAATCAGCCAACGGTTGACTCATCCTACCGAAGAATTCTTCAAGTTAAACTTAATGCAGTACTTGCCGACAATACCCATCCCCTATATATGCAGATCTTGCCGGGGTAGTAATTCCTCGTAGTGGACGGATGAGACTCCTGTAAGCTGCCACTAACAGACACATCTTTTATTTACACAGTGCATTGCGCTTTATAACAACCTTTTCATTCGTTAGGCTCTTTCTATTCTTGTATATATCTGTTTTGGCTTGGGGCTGTGCATTTTCATGTTTGACAAGTTTAACTATCTTATTTGTTAACTTTTATTTCTGAACTTTCCTTCATTCTACTTGTAAATTTATCCTTTTACATGTTGTATTCTTACTCTTTTAAATATGTACTATTATGCGAGCATGCAATTTCCCTCTGGGATATAATAAAGTTATACTTACTTACTTTAGATAGTTTCAATTACCCGGTTACTGAGTCTTAAAACAGCTTTTGCCATTTGGTCATAAATTTCACAGCAAGGAATATTGAATTCGATCAAGCTAGGCTACCCTCCAAGATCTTCTTGCACCAAATCAAGGTTAACAAGTGAGTAATTAAAGAATTTGGTTCTAACCACACAACATTACCTCTCTCAGATACTTCCTATAACAATGTCCAAACGATTCAAAATGCAAAATCAGAAATTGCAACATTTTCACCATTGACTTCACTACTTGAAACGAGACTAATAAACCTACGCTGTTATGGCTTACCTGGTATAATTTAGTATCAAAACATTTAAAATTAACTGAAAAAGATGCAAAACTAAAGACAAAAACAAACACCTTAACACTTGAGATTGCACTTAAATCTGACGCCTTCATGTGTAGTCTGAATTAACAGGAAGTTTCCAAGCAATTGTTGACCGGCAAAACGAAGCAAACCGACTTTAATGAAATCTACCACCGAGATGTTCATTTGACATTATTTATCAAAGATCTCTATCTGTACAGTGCAATTCAGCCCTCATTCATACAAAAATTCTAGTTTCTCACAGACATCATTACATTCTGACCACAAGGCACAAAAATTCTGACCAGGACATGTTGCATATCATCTCTATACTCAGCAGAATTGTTTCAGAAATTGAAAACTTTTGTGATAAGATGTGTGAAACTAACCAAATGATACTAACCTACTTACTATTGCCATTAAAGGCTAACGATAGATATATGAAGCTAGTGATACCTACCCTGTTGGCCAAATGTTTCACTTTGAGAATCACAAGAGGTTACTTCTCACAAACACCCCTTTCTGGTATATCCTTACATAAGTCACAAACATCCCGTTCTAGTATATCCTTACATAAGTCACAAAGTTCCCATTCTAGTATATCCTGACATAAGTCACCAACATCCCTTGCTAGTATATCCTTACATAAGTCACAAACATCCCTTTCTAGTATATCCTTACATAAGTCACAAAGTTCCCATTCTAGTATATCCTGACATCAGTCACAAACATCCCTTGCTAGTATATCCTTACATAAGTTTCAGAATATCCACTGTTGTGTTTCTCCACAATCTTACAATTACCAGACTTACCGGACCAATCCCCCATTGGGAGGTGCCATTTGTTATTTATTTCCCAGTACTTTCCTTTAAAATAGAACTATCCAGTTGGTATCCGACATAGTCATTTGCCAGTTAATGAACGTTTTACCAACTAACAGAATCAAAGTAAAATACTTTTGGGTTGTCGTCTAATGACAGAATTTTCAAAGTAACAAGTTTCACAAGGAAGGTCTGATCATGATTGCAAACAATGTTTCCTTGAATGGATTAATTTATTGTATTTTGTTTCATGAGACTATAACTTTCAGGCAAACTGATACTTACATCTACAGACCTGTCACCTGAGTGATAACAGATATCATCAATTAATTTGTATAAGTTGGTAAAGTGTTCCTGGACATTGGCAGGTAGGGCTGTCAGTGCCATGGCCTGTGGCCAGTGGTCCATGTAAGGCACCATCATCCTCAATCTCATTTGAAATGCATCTCTCAAAATGGACGGAGATAACTCACTGGAGCATTTGAAAAAGAATACGAGGGATGGAAATAATACTGTGTAAATAAACAGTTACTGTTTATATGAACTGTTTCCTGATCAGTTATCTACTTATCCATTCATCACATTAAACACTGAGGCAAGCATTTAACTGTTTAGTTTACAAAAGGTGGCAGTATTTCAGAAAAGCTTTGTAAACCCTTCAGGGTCCTTAGGGACTTAAAGACTGGAACAGAGATTCACACTTACATCTCACATTACCTAAATTTCATAAATTGTACTAGAAGTACTGCATTAGCAACCACTGACATATTGTGCACTTTCCTTTGTCACTTAGTAACCAATTACATATATAGCCGTCCGTCATTTTTTGTATTATATCGAGATATTTGCATCTTTGATGGATAACTTTAAGCAGAGGTTTGACTTTGAATAATCTTTGTCTGTCTGCTAAGCAGTCGACTGAGTTAGATTTTGGCATTTTTCTCACTTTTTTTTTGTCAGTAGTTCACTAATTCATTTGATCAATCACTTCTTATCACTTATTTGGCCATTTATCAAATTGTTTGAAATTTATAGAAGATTAACCTGTACAAGAATAAATGCTTCCTACACAACAATTGTTAACTTAACACTATTATCAACAATAACATCATGAGTCGCAAATGACTTACTTCGTTGATTTATCTGGGTCTTTGGAAAGACCTTCTAAATGCTTTGATATATCGTTATTGCACTGTCTGACAAAGTGGTGCATCAAGTCGCCTCCACCACGAGGAAAGAGCCCATGTGTCACTCCTGGGTAGCCATGTTGCTGTGCGCCCTTAGCAATCGCCTTCACTGACCATCCATGTGATGGTACAAAGTTGAGAGCAGAGTCCAGAATGCTGGACTTTAGTTCCTCTTCGGTGACCGTTTCTTCTTCTTCATGTTTGTCATGGCTACTGTAGTAGAACACAAAGAAACAAAAAGAAATTAATTTGTTTGTGTTTTCCCATACAGGATAACCTGATTTATTTAGGTGATCTGATATATGATTATTCTTCTGTTTGTACTTGTATAGTGCTGTTTTTCCCCTTTAGTCCAGTAATTAAATATTCATTTACATAAAAACAGCATATTTTATTATCTCATTTACATATCACCCAAGTTTTGGACAATTTGCAGGACTGTATTTCACATTATAAACCAACTTGTACTATGAATGGAAATTTGCAATGACAATCTACACTACAGTAAAAGGCATACATTATCATTCAGATTATTTACATATCTGGATATCTTCTGGTTCCGATGTGTCCAGGAATATAAAACTTTCACTGTTTCACTGTAATGTTATAAAAATATATACAGAAACACATTATACAGAGTTCCTCTACCGTGTACGTCATGTTTATAAATATATTCCAGTGACATAATTAATCAAAATCACAGTATGAAATGTGTCCCGAAAAGGTAACGAGGGGGGCATTGAACAACTTAGCATGCATAGACTCCGGATGTGTGACCTGACTGAATTCATGTTGGCTTCGGCTTTGAGTACAACGTTTCTGTATGCTGCCGTGTTGGACGACTCAAACCATCATAGTAATTACCGACTTTGCCATCCACATTACTTTACGGTCTACTTTCACACATATTATTTTGCATCATTACTTACCAAGATTTTTTCAACAGGGTTTGAATCAATGTATTTTCTCCCATGGGCACCATCTCACCATCAGTTACTTGGGTGACTCATTATTTCAATTCGCCTGTAAATATCACTACTTGAACAGTACTGGAGAGCTATTTGCCATTTACTATGCTATTGTTGAGAATGCTAAAATCCTCACCTGTGATCTGATTCGGATAAAAACTGCCTGGAAGTTGATAGAGATCTGCTAAAACGTGGATAATCTAATAGAAATAAAAGAGAAAGAATATGTCAAACCTTACAAAAGTCGCTAAATTGAACTTTTTTTTAAGGATAATCAGGTCTGATGAAAACAGACTAATGTTAACAACTGTTCTTATATTTGTCTCACAAACGACACAGCCAAGGATGTGGATTCATTGGGCGGCTTTACTTTAACACTAAAACTGAAAGTGACATCCTTAAACTTACAGCATCTCCCACTTCTAAAGCACCTTCATGTGACTTTGGTAAATTGAGGATATATTTCCACTCAAAGTCCATAACAATGCAACAAACGCAATTCATACACCACATCCATTTGAAGACTTCATGTAGGCAGTTACAGTTTTCCCCAAAATCATTATGTTCACACTTCAGATACTGGCCAGGAACCAGATTCTTTTGACCTATTTCAAATTGCTGCTTTGGAGTCTTGTCAAGCAGTCTTCCAATGGATTTGGTATTTTTTTCTGGTTTAAGAATTCTGAGCTGGGGTTTGGTTCTCTTCTTTCTGTGGTTTTGAAACAACTTTGATCACCATAGCAACATTACAGTGATGAGGAATGAGGTACATTTGAGAAAGTGTTCAGGTGCACTCTTGTCCATCAGGAAGAGGATTTTAAATGGCGACTCCATGAGCAGTATACAGTTAAATGCCTGCCTCATTATTCTCTCAAACACTCATCGAAGAGAGAATACTTGATAAAACAAAGTATTCAACCAAGATCATCATATGGAAACGGTTTCAAAATGAGCTTCTGATGGCTTCCTAACTTGTTGGGACCCACTTAACTAAACTTCTTTAACTCGTAACATTTCATTTCAGATCATGGTAGCAGAATCTTGAGAATTCCTGAAACCTCCTGGTGCTATATAAAAATTATGTATTATTATTTGACATTTGCACAAAGTATCAATATGAAAAGAGTGTCTGGGAGACAAAAAAATTTATGCAATTGAATGGTATCATATAAAGGTTTTGCTAATTCATTAAGAGTACATAGGAAACCTTCCCATTTTTTACTCCGATTAGAAATATTCAAACAGCCCTTGTAACACTGTAGGAACCATCAAGAATGACAAGTCTCTACTTTCACCAAGATATTTGATTTGTTTCATGTTGGTTTAGGACAGTGTTGTAGTACTAGGAAAGTACTAGGTACTGTACGTTTGTGCAAATACTCAGTACTTGCAAGCAATGAAGAGTGCTCAGATGCTAAACAAGGATGCTTAAAGATCTGCTTTATTGGCTTCAATTATAGGACGCTATAGCTAGGAAAGTTTTGTGATTATGTAATCAACCTGCCTAGCCGTAATTGGACCTCAGGCTCTACAATTAGCCTGCATAGCTTCTTAACACCATTACTTAGGCTCTTTGTGTAAACACCGTGTGGAAATATGTTCATGTCTACAGTGTATTTAATCATACAGCGTTCACACAGAGACCCACATAAAAAAAAATATGTGGCAGGCATTGCAGACTAATTGGTAAAGAGAGGTCATTTTATGACTAAGGCAGGTCGATTACGTAATCTCAAGAAACTTGTCAACGATGGCGTGCAATAGTTGGGGTCTATACAGCAGAACTTTAAGTGCTTGTATTTGGTACTCTCTCGAGACTAGTACTTAACAATTCCTTGTAACATAAAAACAGATATATAAATCGGACGTTACAACATGTTGGGAATCAGTAAGGATATTATGCTCATCAAGGAATTTCATCACATGTGAGTGGATTATGTGCTCAAGGATTTTACAACAGATACATATGAAAGTATTTGAAGTACAACACCGGTTTTAATGAGATGGAAGCATGGGCACAGCTTATATAACTCCTACTTTTGTAGTCTTGTACATAATTCCCCTGTACAAGCTAATATTCATACCTGCACGATTTCAACAGATCCAAAAATTTAACCTATGATCTCCCCTAACATGTGGCCTCAGCAGGCTCAGCCTAGCTTAAACTAACCAACACAACACATCTTTTTAAGTTATCATCAGTATCAAGTTGAATTTGTTTTCCTCCGTCCGAAATAAGACTGAACTTTCAGGATTATTACAAACAAATAATGTTTACTTGATAGCAAGGAAAACTATACTTCTTCTCGATTCGCTATAATGAATGTAAGCAAACGTTATTGATATTTCTCAAAACTGGTACCATACGGAAACCAATCACCTAGCCTACCGGCCTGATCTAACCTAGGCCTAAGGACTACAGTGGGCTAACAAGTAAGGGTAGTCGTCTCTATATGTAAAAGCTCAGACATAGTTTGGTTACATGAAGCCAGCAACTTTCGAATTGATGCCAATGCAGTCACGGTTTCCATTCTTGGTATGTGAGCCATTTTGGCGAAAGTGTACTGGCAAAGTGAAGTTAACTTGTTTGCAGACTACGTTTATGGAACGCAAAAAGGGCATGATATTACGTTGTCACTATCTACTACGGCGATGTATATCTTTATTACGTGAAGTGAAATAGCGCCGACATCTTCTGTTCTCAGCTTGTTATCAGTTGCAGTTTACGTAGGCTTCACGTGTGTTTATGTTGTTATCATGTGCGATCCTTCTGCTTATACTCCACCATACAAAACTTCGTATAATTTTGAATACTCTAAAAAAAATGCCTCATAGAACTACTGTACAACATTCGCCAGCTTCAATTCGGTTTATTTATGTACTAATTTCAGCAATCACAGCACCAGCGACAGTTACCTCCATGGTGAAACTGACGATAGTTGGAGAATTGGACAGTCGGATATTCCGACTGTCGCACTCTAATTTACCTAGGCCTTTTAATATATTCCTGTGATTGTGAATGACCTCAAAATTGAAAAGTTTCTTCGGTCAAAATTGACTTTTAATCAGTCATATTTACCACGTTTTCCTTGCCACTTTGAGAAATTGTATCTTGCGATACCAAAAA
>KN887519.1:40421-55474 GCA_000934455.1 Apostichopus parvimensis | reverse complement strand
GTGATGGTGTGATACACAGAGATTCGTCACAGATGTGTGGTGATGACGTCATTGACGTGTTACACACAAAGTCGTCACTGTTTTAGAGTGATGGCGTTGGTTCAGACAGAGCTGTCACCGTTGTGTGGTGATAGCGTGATACAGAGTCGTCAAAGTTGTTAATAATAACAATCATAGTTATAAATATAATAACAAATAAATAAATAACTTGGAAAGTTTATCATTCTTAATTCTTCTTTACCCTTACATGTCCAGTTCATTCACCAACGCTATCACTCTCAAACGTCGGACATACGCGTTTTCCCTAACTTCGATCTAATCTAAAATAATAAAGGCTATGTCACGTTCCCTGCGAACCAGAAAAATGAAATTAAATATGGGAGAAGTTGAATGTAATACAACTTGACGAATTTGATGTGTAATGATAACAAACAGCCCGGCCTCAAATTATGCATCCGGTAATTACATTGCAAAATAGAAAGCTGCATGTAATGTCATTACCTTGTTCGCGGTACTTTCAGTGCTGTCAAATGTCATATCGAAATATATCTATCACATGGTATCTTACCAGAGTAGCCCACGATACTGACCATGGAGAAGAGAATAAAACGAGTCCGACAGAGTATATATCTAGCGCAGATTGTCCACACATCCGCCAAGTGCGTGACAACAGTTGTAGTCTACCTAGATATTCGACCAATCATGAAAAGATAATGCACCTGAAACATAATGATTTAGTCTACTAAAGATGCCCAAGGAAAGGTGAAATTAGGATTAAACTCAAACAATATTGTATATTTGTTGGACACAAAAATATGTGAATTAGATGAGCAATCAATTGATAATGACCTCACAAATGATTTTGAATCACGTGATGTGTAGTCTACACTCCGACATATAGCCAAGTGAACGGCATTGCTCGAAGTAAAGAACGCTATAAATTGTCCTTTCAAAAGGTACAATATTGGCTGTTAAATTATGGTAATAGTTCCGCCCTATTCTTGCGTGCATAATTATTAATTATGTCTTGTGACATCTGCTACAATTACTGTTGTATGTTTTCTCTGTATTTTCTTCAGCACTAATAACGCGACAAACTCACGGAATATGCTCCTTGAGCTGTCCATAGAAAGGTATTGTTTTAGTCCCGAGGTATAAATTGTTCCGGTTCGTAATTAAAATTCACGAGACAATTTATAATTGTAAAGCACTCTAAATAGCCCTTTGGGTTTATCGCCCGTGACGTCGTGACTTGAACTTGACCTAGATATGGTCTATGGGTGGTCGTGAGAACACTGGCAGATCAGCATGACGTCAGACATATGTCAATTTAAATCTTTACTAATATGAAAGTATCCCCCAATCAGTTCTTACCAGAGTCCTATGGATGTTTGATCTTCCAAATACCTTAGCAGCCCCCCCCCCCCCCATATATTCATCTTACAATAGAAGCTATATTTACATTTAATGTCATACTTTCGCAGCACAATAAAAAACATGTACCCAAGAGTAACAGTGAACGGTGGCGAATGCTGCATCCGAGGCCACGATGCTACTTGAAAATCCACAGGAGTACCTACCGCCTATCCAAAACAATTTGAGAACAGAAAATCACATACGAATGCACTTAACATTGCCAAGTATACCTGGATTGACGGGCCATAATGGAAGTTATAGAACAAGAATTGACACTAACCGTTACCGATCCTCGTATGATCTTCAAATTTACTCTTTTTTTCGATGGCAAACGAACGGGTATACGTGTAGGTGAAGGGATGAGGATCGGGATGAGGATCGGGATGAGGATCGGGATGAGGATCGGGATGAGGATCGGGATGTGGATCGGATGAGGCTGTGTTATTATTCCCATATTTATCAAGCTACAAATCATTTCTCTCCTTTCTCTGTTGACTTGTACATCACATGCATATATGTAAGACATTGATGTAATATCGCTGATAGGGTAGCCATTACTACTTACATTGTAGTGATAGACAGAGACTTTTTATGTCATGTGCTACTTACTGTTAGCCTAAATATCCCTCTATTTAACATACGGTGTAACTTAGGGCTTTTAACATGATTAATAAACTTTGATGTGGGTGGACCATTTCCAAAAGGGATCCTCACGATACTATCCAAGCGGAGCGCCACCATCGGTTGGCACGTAGCGTAGGTAGAAAAGTTTTGCCAAAAAGGTCTCCCAGATTGCAGGAAATGGCACTTCCCAGGCCTTCTGGAAGGGGGGGGGGGGGTGAGCTGAGTGGGTATGCCGTGTATGGGACTTTGCCTGAATATTCTTAGTGAAAACATTGGGGCACTGATATAAGGGCTAACAATGAAACTGATAGGCCTACATAAAACATATTTATTTATGAACCATAGCTTCACATAAGACTGCTACACTGTTCACGCAGGTTAAATTTTAGGAGCTATATCTACGTTCATTGTTATTTTAACACAACTCGTGAAAACCAAAACAAACGCACGGTCATCTCATCGGCGACCGTGCATATAAGTGATGAGCGGTTAAAATAAACCTTGTGTTCTTTTGAACGCCATTCCTAAAATGTTTAGAATATTGCGGTTGTACACTGACTAATGAAATCAGAAGAAATTATATGAACATTTCGCTAAAAGTAAATGATATAGCTCATACTGTCCAGGCGTTCACATTATCGTATAGGCCTACTTTCATTTAGGAAATGTAAATCTCAGGGGAACCTGCCCCCTCCCCTTGCCCCTCAGGTTATGGCCCGGTACTTAGCATCAGTTAACTTAATCACAAATAAAACACTTTGTGGACATATATGTACATAACTACTAAGCTAGAACTTGAGATATAATGAGTAACATGGTTATAGCGAGTGAGTGGCATTGCTAACCAAACTGAATGCACAGTAGAATGTATATATGGTGTCATATTGCTTGTACGTGAAATATCACATACTAAAAAAATATATATACTGCAAGTAGATTATCGAAAGCTGCGTGCTTTCATTATCTGCTGACTTAGCAGATAGCCTCAACGGTGTACGGGCGCGGTTCCTCATTTAATTTACGCTATTAATGAAATCTGTAATTCTTATTTCAATCCAGTTGAAAATTATAGTTTTATGGGGAAGGGGGGGGTTGAGCAGATGTGATTGAAACATTAATAATTACTAATCTCAAAGCATAATGAGATACACGAGTCATTATAAGCCTTATAGGCCTGCACGAGTCAGTCACTAAACCTGTGGGGGGGGGGGATTTGATATTATGTACCCCATCATTCAGAGAGTGGGGGAACGTGTCCCCCCCCCCATGATTGACGCCTCTGATGCGAATACTATTGTACATGCGCAGTCTGCACCTAATTTGATTCACTTTATAGTCTGCCGACACACCCAAAGCTTCGTTCAACTAGACACTCCCAAGTAACCCCCCCCCCCCGTTTTATGATGACGTCATTGACATGCATTGCCGTAACTAGACTGTAGTGTTGTTACTATATATGCCTAAATAATTCCAGGTGCATTGTCGTTATAAGTTGAATGACCATCCACACAGCGATTTCGTAATATTTTCTTCCACTTGAATGCGGCAGAGATTTATAGTTGAAACTAGGCCAACCATTATATTTGGTGTTCTAACTATAAATTTGGGTCGCGTGCTCCTCTTGTAACTTGCCTTTTCAAAAGTCTTGGCTTTTTGTTCAATTATTTATTTATTTACACACTGCAAGAATTAATGGCAATGGTATTGAGGTTGAGGTATAAGTGCATGCTTACACCCTTTAGGTAAACGGCCTCCTTTTGTTTTCATGCCTCCTGAAACAGACCTACATTTAAATCTGTGACCCCTGCAAAACGTGTGATTGCACGATTGTATGATATAGTGCAGCATAAAGCTTCACCTTTGGAAACTGTTGTTTCGATTTTTTCTGCCTTCCTCACCCTCACCCTTCCTTCATCAGCATTATCTCAGTCCATATATGTTGAAGATAATAGACTATGTACACCATCCTATATATCCATATATATGTTCAGGTTTCCAGTATATCACAACAAAGCCTGGTCATTTCATATGTGAGTTAATAGTCAGGTAAGGTATGTCATGAGGCAGGGATTAGGGCAAGGGCGTAGGAACCGGGGGGGGGGCTGGGCAGCGAAAAATATGGTGGGGCGGAAGTATCATTCCGCCCCCCCCCCCCCCCCCCCAAGTCAGAAAACCCCTTTTTCATTTCCAAATGAGAAAAAAATCTCATTTGGAGCACCAAATTGCATCTAAGTCCAGGTGAAAATGCAAAATTATTTACAAAATGGAGTGGGTGTTGAAGTGTGCTATATTGCACCAAATTGCATCTGAGGCCACCTGGAAATGCAAAAACCTTAGACCCCTCCCCCAGGCCGGCCATCAGTCTTCAGCCCCCCACTCAAAAGTACCCACTGGATTAGGGAGTGATATGGCAGGTAAATATAGATAGTTGGGATGGCAGGTCTGCATAACTTACCATCCTGCTTTTTTTCTGTTAAGAAATTCAAAACATTTTTTTATGTAAGCACATGATCATGGACATGCAGTTGAATATGAACACATGATGTATAGCAAAAGGGAGGTATATTCTACATTCGAAAAGTTAAATACGTAAGTAAATAGGTATGTAGCCTGTAGGTGAATTGAATTGAAATGCAAGGTTTTCAATTAGCAATAAAAATTTCGTATGGCAGTGAAACCAACTCTTAATGAAACAGATAAAGAATTGTTAGTAAGTGACTGACGCACGCCAGTGCATGGAACCAATTGCTTTTGTTATACAAAGAGTAACATGATGAAGGACAGACAACCACCTAGCTATGTTGGAGCAAGGATTAAGAAGAGTCAACACGAACAGCGAGTACTAGGACTGCACATCATGCAAAATATTCTTAAATGGATATTTCAATACTAATTCAGTTCAAAGCCATTTCACTGCAATTGTTCAAGTTCAACATTATACGACGGCAGAGCTTTCAAATGAGGTTGAGAACACTTGATTCTATAAAAAAAAAACCAACTTATCAAATCCTTCTCAGATGAAATTGCGTTCAATGAAGCGCTGACAATTTACGATTTTCACAGTACACTTTTTGCTTGTTCGGGGAACGTGAGCTTGTCTTATTTAAAGTATCATGCAAACGCAAAAGTTTGAATTGTGATATTTCCAGTGCCGTTAAGTTGTGCTTTATGTCACTTTGACCAACCCATGCATGTATATCCAATTTGAATAGGCTACAGCTACAACCATGTATAGGCTTCTACATACGCGAGGTGTTAACTATAGTAAAACCAACAAAACACATTCGGCGTCCTTTGTTATATATTATTTCATAACTGGCTACCATGACAAGGTTTTTTTTTTACATCATACTTCATCCATCTGCGATTTTGCTTAACAAAGACCACCGTTAGCGTTACCTTAATGTAGTAAATTATGAAATATATGGTACCTCAAATTTACGATGCATGTGAAGTCAAGTCAACTCAACTGAGGCTGCGTTGTACATTCTGTACAATTTTATAAAACCATATAATGTTTGCACATAATTGGATACCGATTAATCAAGCTAAGGCACACACGTCGTAACAGCCGTTTGTGGGTCTTCCTGCGTAACAAGTTATTAAACGCTTCATTCAATCAAAGAAGCTTATCCTCTCAAAGTCATTTTGTTTCATTTCACCTTTTTTTCTTCAAAATTATACATAGATGCAGCTTTCCATGTACATTTATCGCGGATTATACAGAAACAATTTATGATCTATGTATATTTCTTAAGTTCCTTTGATTATACCAAATGCTATTTGCGATAAACTCACGCTACAGGTTTTATTATATATGTATACATGCATAACATCATGGTATATGGTTGCACGACAATTTGGCTTTTGTTCCTAAATTCAACATATCTTAAGTGAAAGATGTCCAAACTTAATTAAATATCTCTTCCATTGATATGGGATACGTGTTAACTTAAAAAGTACTGACGTCAAATCGTTTTTTTTTATAATATATATCTTAATTTGGGTGTTAGAAGATGTTATTTTGATGATGAAACATTGATGATGGAATCGACTTTATCAATTAATGAATTAATCAACCACTTCCTCATTCACCTTCTTTCCAAACACAGGTGATTGTATTATACTTTGATCAAACTTATTCTGTTTTTTTAGTAATATCCCTCAAATTTGTTTGACCTAACCATGGTGTAACAGGTACACCAAGTAATGGCTCTGGTTTGAAAGAAATTTCATTTGGGCTCAACATCTGTATCTACAGTAAACCAGGGATCCAATATATTGCTGTTTGTGTAGTTCGGTAACTATAGCTACCGATACAGATTTTCAGAATGAAGCGTGGGCGGTTCCACTACATTCACTGAGAGACCGTCAAACCGGACGGGGGCGTTTCAAACGACCAGACCAAAATAGATCAATGAATTTTATTGTATTCTTAATTGATTGCAATAAAAACACAATAATATCCGTTAAACGTTTCTAAGAAACTGAGTGGCACCCACGTGGAAGTCTACATCTGAAACACCGATTGTTGGAATCTAATTGTTGGGGATAGAGAGATTACCTTCTTTCAATGGTTTCTTTTGAACTTGACAGCTGCCTAATTTGTAGTAGGCCTATAGGAATATCAATAGGCTAAATACGGTGCAGCGGAAACATGGCATGAATTTAAAACACTATCAATTCTAATTGTCATTGTGCAAGCATTGGGGGAGGGGTGGGAGGTAGAAGACGGGTTTAAGGGACAGTGTTTGTGTGGGGGAGGGGGAAACTAATGTAAACCGTCGTTTTTGTTCATTACACATTGGTGTAGTAATGTTCAAGGGTACTCTATTTTATAGTAAACATGTTGTTCGACCTAGCGACTGGCCCCGATGGCTTTAGCCATCGAAGCCCTTCGTTTTACTAGCAAAATACCATCCATGCCCCCCCCCCATGGTCCTACCGATGGCACACATGCCTCCTTGCTTGTGCTGTCACTGCGGCTGTATATGCATCCAAATCTAAAATATATGTCGCAAGAAATATTTTTGATCATTTTTTCCATCAAGAAAAGGATGCATTGGCACAGATTTTTAATACATCTGGCAACCCTGTGTTCACGAATAGTTTGACAATATAGAGTTCTTTTTATTTATTTTTGTAGAATTATTTGGTATTATTTAGGATTATATACTTATACGGAGAGGCTGCATGTTTTTCTTTTTTCTTCATTCTTATTTTGCCTACACGCTGCACTTGCGAGAAGAAGAAAAAACCGGTTTGCCAAATTACATATCTCTACTAACCACTTTCTTGAATGTATTTTTTCCAGTGAAAGTAGGAGATTTGAAAGACAATAAGGCTCACGTAATATTCTAACTAAATCAAAACAGTATCGGGCAACTAGCACACTCGGTGTGATAACATGGCAATTCTAATGAATATGAATTCAAGGTCTTACTTCGACTTAGTGGAAATATCCGAACTAAAACTATAGAATCATCTCAGGCGGTGTCATACCGGCCTGCAGGTATCATTCAATTTTAGCGACAAATTACCTTTAAGTGGACTGGGAATTCAGCTCGACATGTAATCGGTTACTATTGTTAGTATTATAGCAGGTGTGTTGTTTACTCTCTGTGGAAAACTTTCATAACGTAATACCCCCAATTGTTCACCGGGATCTATCTTACAAGGTTCTTAATTTAAGACCTGTATCTAGTTTCTGAGGTGATTTTATTTAATCTTACTACACTTTGCCACCATAGTTGATTTCGTTTTTGTTTCTATGCATTCACTGCCGAACCCATCAAAGGCAAATCGCACGTCTAATCTGTAGTTCTTAATTTCTCGATTTATTGTTATTATGTCAGAGCCAACCCGTCACGGGATATCATAAAATAGGGAAATTATGCCTCATAGAATTACATAATCGGTAACAAGTTGCTAAGGTCCCTGGGGGAATTAATAAGCTTATAGCTAATACATGTGTTTGGGACACGACCTCATCATCATGCCAAAGTAAACTTCGCAGTAAACTTCGTATTCAGTTGCAGTTGAGAAGGACAAATTATGTTGCAACTTGACAAACATGTAAGAAATAGATCTAATCACACGTTGCTGAATAAGCTCATCCATGTTCTAACAAAGAATTTCCAGGATGGGATCTTCCTGCTGATACGGACCACCACCACGGATATGGACGATTGTACTGGGCGTGGGGCAGTGGCGTGCCCAAAGGGGGTGGCTGGGGAGGGGTTCTCCCTCCTATTGTCAGCTGGGGGAAGATGGTTCAGTTGTTGGTTTTGTTTTTTTGGAATTCAGTCGGGAAATCACTTTTTAGACCACTACTACCTCACATATAGTTTTTATTAGCACAAACTTGCTTTTTGTGCTGCTGATATCATTCATAGTCTACTTATGCTTCTGATCGCATCATTTGATATCTTTTTTTTTCTAGGGAGGACCCTCACATCCCCTTCATGTGAGTCGGCTATAAAGACCCCAGTTCAGCACCCCTTCCTCTACAAAATCCTTGAAATCCTGCGCACACCATGCCGTGGGGTGGGGTTGTGGTCGGGGTGTGGTGGGGTGAGATTGGAATGGGTAATATGAGAGCATGGAGCGGGGATTAATTACGTTTACTTGCGATATGACTTTTGGCGGACGTTTAATGCAAGGAACCGCTGAGTGTTAGTAATGTGTGTATATCGCTATTCGCTTTTCAAAATATTCAGCTTCACAATATGGTAACTCCATGTGATGCTAAAATTGATGGTGACTGCAGCCTCCTAAATGTTAATTCATGGTTTCTTATATTCTAATAACTTAACCACAACGTGCATTGTTACTTTGGGTTTCGTCTGAGTAACTGACGTAATATGGTATGTGTGTTATCAACCAAGAAGTCAAGGCACTTGAATTAACGAACCCCAAATATTTAATGGGTCATGTCTCAAAACTTAAAGTGGTGTAGTAGTACATATGGACTGTCTACTACATATCAACGTTAACTCAAGTTATCCTTCACGGGGTACTTAACATTTCATCTTTAAGCATTACACCGCCGCCAAATTCGGGATTGACGTTTGCGAATTGCACTGAATGGCCACATATAATACAATGTGAGAAAGGCCCTGGTGTTCAGAAGTACGGAAAGAGTGTTGTGCATGGCTATGGCATTCCATCAAGGCTAATGTACTCATAAGGAAATCATGTGTTGCTACTTTTGTACACTAATATTCACCAATTAATGGACCTGGGACAACTCACTCATATGCCACAATGGACCCGCGACAGACTTTTCACTTATATATCGTAGAAGCGACAAACAACCCTCATTGTTTCAGTTCAACACGAAAGCGCGCGGAGAAACGGATTTAACGGTCTGTTTTACTTTCCTCACAAGTTGGTATGATAATACCTATTGTTTTGTGAGGCAGTTACTTCAACCCGTGCGGCTTCCAGTACAAAAGCCACTTAATGTCAACTATACAATAATAACTTGTAAGCTATTAAAACCATCGAATGCATCATTTAAAGGGTAGAATGGAGCTGATGATTGTCAGCTCACTCATGGTGTAGTTATAGTAACAATATAATAACTTATTAAACAGTGCAAACTACTATTGTCTATACTATACTCTACTCAAACAACGCTCTCAGAGAGTAATGATATTAAAGATTCGTAACTGTCCAGGGTAATGGGGCCAATGACATTGCCTCCATTAGGCTTAGTGACTAACATAGCACGAACATAACCAGGCTACCACAGGCATGACCGTCAGATAAACTACATGACTTTTATTGTTATGTTGTATGCACTCAAACGGTATATAAATATCAGAAGTTAGATTAACATTGCAATTAGAGTAGCCTAACATGGTTCAATATTAACTACTCACAATGGTCCTTTGGAATGGATCTCTTCTCCTTTCGGACCTTCCTGGTGCCGGCGAGTCGTCATCATCATTGTCACGTGATCTTTCACGACCCCTACGCTGCCTCTCGGAGCTACCGCTGTTTCTGCTTCTGTCCTGCTTTTGTGAGGTTGAGTATGCACTCTCAAAATATACAGCTTCACCTGGTAACCAAGTTAGTACAATTGTCAAAAGTAGTGCACACACACATTGCGTACATGATACAGTGGCCATAATGATGTATACCCCCACTGCAGACACACCGAGCGAATAACCAAAAATTGAAGACGAATCGCTGCTTTGTTTTCACGAAAGTAGGTAAGACGTACCCTTACTTGATGTGAACAAACTTCGTACAGTAGCCTACACCTATCGATGTAATATAGATAAACAATGCTCTTTTGTGCACTAGATGTTCATGAATGACAAGCCTTTGCAGGGAGTTGGTACAACTCTGTTATTGTGAGGGTCAGAATACCGCGACTCACAAATGTACTTTTGGCGCTAAGATTGGCAACAGGTGATTCAGTCTCAGAGCTGAATGAAGTTACACTTGACAATCAACAATGCTGTTCGGGAGCCTACATTGAGGTAAACCTTTTAGGGAAACGTAGAAACAACCGAACGAAAAGGTGTAAACTTATATCGGTTATGACGTTGTCCGTAGCTTATAAGCTCTTTTACAACTCTGCTGTAGATGGAATAGTTCAATGGATATGGATAAGTGAAAGAAATCAAATATGGATGAGAGGGTGAGAGTATAAACTCCTTAATGCATCACTGTTTCTTCTTGTAGCTAGCTCGATCTTATTTCTGCGTCCAGAGCAAATCAATTTTTCATTTAAATGACACGTAAAACGTCACTTGTCCGTGTGATTAGCCTAGACATTAATACAACTCTGTTAGACCGTTAGTTTAACTTAAATGTACCTAATTAGCAAGTATGTATGACTTATAAATATAAAACTGCACATGAGTTCATTGAATTCAATCCGATGTTGTCTACAGGGTTAGAACGAGATTCCATGTGCTCAATTTGCAGTACGAATGCTACTTTGAGATATATCGTCCTAAGAATAAATGTATGTTGTTGAATTTTACTCAGTGACTGCAGAATTTAATCCAGTTCAGAACCGACCATAAGGATGATGGTGTTGCATGATCAACAAATTCCATGATATCACTCACAAATGTTGTGTAACACTTGTTCAATATTTTGAAATGGCAAAAATTCTCCAAAACTGTCTGTTGGGAAGAGTAAACACTTCTGTCCAATCCCTTGCAAAGCACTAAACTGATCGCGACTTCTACTGTTCTTAAATCAGTCAGAGAATTTAAAGAGGTTTTAAGTTGACATTTTAACCCCCATGTTAATTGTATTATACTAGCAAAATCGTAGCTTAAAAGTTAACGTTTTGACTTTTCAACACACTCACATCGATAAAGGTGGTTTTATAATCGACTTCCTCTTAAATGAAGGTTTCTAATTGGCTGTCACTCGATTCCAACCTTTGGTTGTCAACCAATCACAGGACAGATAAAATATCATTAAGCAAAGCATGGAATCTCGCTTTGTTGACAGTGTTACACACAAGGAATGTATATGCATCATTGCATCATGCCAATGAGCTATAGCAGCTCGATCCCTGGTTGTACCTTGTATTATGCAAACAGGTAATTTCAAAACATAAACTACCTGTACTTACAAAGAAAATCCTTTCCGGTTTCACATGATTATTCCCTAAATATTTCTTTGCCAGTAGGTGTAGACCTGAAAGACAATGTTATAAGTGGTCTTTCGTTGCCACTGTCATAGATTTAAGTATTGAAATGGTTGGTCAAAACGAGTTAAACGATAAGAGAATTCATTTCGTCGACCAAAGTTTTTTTTATATACAATATTCGACGTTGAAATTCTTATGAGGTAAGTTCGCATTCTCCTTTGTGAAAGCAACGGTGTTGGTGTGTATAACAAGAAATTTATATGGCTATCTGAACTATCTGTAGTTACCTAAATTAGGTTTGGTCACAATTCACCCCCCCCCCCCCATTATATACGTCTACAATAAATAAACTGACACTGTTTACACCTGACCTACTTGTAATTGTCCCGCAAATCAGCTAAACAAAGTTTAAAAAGGAGTCAAATCATAGAATCATGTTATTGAATGCAAAATTCCTGTAGGAGCGGCAAACAACATTGCTTCTGGCTGTCATTTTATCTGCAGGAAACTCTTATTTGTGACAAAATCGGAGAAATTACAATGTTAACTCCTCATTTCTTCGCAGTTCTAGTACGAAAGTTATCAACAAAGTACCGGTTTACATTCCTGTTACTTTCTCGTCTGCATTTTGTTTTCATCAAGTTCGTGGAATTTCTATCTTTGAAATAGACAATGTGTCCGTCCCGTATTAGCAAGTGTTGCGTTGCCTCTTGATAGTAAAGATGTAAGAAACAACGAAGTATGCTTCATGTAACCATTTTAAAGGTAGTCTGTATAGGCCCCAAATTATAGCACGCTATAATTGCTAGAAGTTTTCAAAAAGTACTTTCCTGGAGGTCTTAACTCTCCAAATTGTTCTCAGACATTTTTAAGGAACACACAAGATGACTGAATGTCTCAGTGAGGAAAATTTCCTCGGAGGTTGTAAAAAAAAACAGTTAAAGAATTTTGACCAAAGGTGACCATATTTGAATATCTAGCATATTTGGGGCAAATACAGCATACCATTAAGTATTCACAGCGTAAGAAAAGGTATGTATAGCCAGAAATACTCAACTATGAATATGGACGAATTTAATCCAGTTTCACCCGATGAGTACGAATTGAGTCAGCTTGAGTAGCGGGAGAAATGTATTACTTTGGACAGTTATTTACCTATGGAAATATACATGTCTAAATCTTCAACGATATAACAATTATGTTCGACATAACTCTCGAGGTATAGTTGTACTGCTAATACTATAGTACTGATGCTAGACCTAGGCTAGATCTATTACTGTTGGGCCCTACTGCAGTGTAGTCTAGATTGCTAACCATAACAATAAGAAGTCTCCCTACAGTCTAATGAATGGTTCACATACAGCAGCTATACGGGTGATCTCTGCTGATTTACGTCTATTTTTTCTAAATATTAACCAAATTCGGATAATGATAAACGGGCCTGTGTACTGCGTGTAATTAGTTCTTCCCTATCACACACGACATGACAGATCGAGCGGCGCAAGGAATTCAACGCTCCCATGTATTATCTTTGTGGAATGACGTCATACCAGCGTGCAGAAATGTACATTTTTTCGTGGTCACTAGCGGGGAAAACGTACGTACATAGTGCCAGTTTTCTTGCATTCATGCACGTCACGGTTGCCCTTGTTTTAGGCAGATCATCGCAATCAAATTTGGATGAAATATCAATCTAATTTTAAATGGTATTCAAATGTTGAACACACGTATTTAAAAATCTGTTTCAGGAACTACATACTTTCCTTGTCTGCTCAATTCAACTTTTCACATGAATAAAAAAGTTGAGGTTCTAGATCATTATAAAGACATCTGCAGTAAACATGTATTCCAGTTCAGGCTCATCAAGTACGCCACAATTCATATCGGAAATCTTCAGAACCCACTCCCAGTGATGCAAGTCATTTAAAATAATTGAGGTAAATGTTTTGGAACGCGATGGGTAGTTTGCTGGTTGGTTTACCCGGAGCTACTAAAGGCGTCCAAATGTTAGAATAGGAAATAAGGGCAAAAGTACTTTTATGGTTTGAATGAAATTTCATTGCGGCTATTTCCATGTGTAGTGTCTTTTGCACGTTCCTGCACGTTACTATACGGAACTAACATACTTGTCAGTTCAACAGTATAGGTAGTTTTGTAGTGTAGTTCAGTGTACTCTAGCTATTGATGGTTTATGTCGTCGAGCAGGGGCAAGTTCAGGCCAGGAAATAATTATTTATAATAATCGTCAACCTCTGCATCTTTATAACTATTGTTTTGCTTCAATGCGATAAAACATTCAATAACTGGTTGGGTCTCTATAAGTCTTGCATTTAGCGTGATCATCTAATCATCGTATAGGTCTGTTAAGTGTTAACGTTAATATCTCAAGGGCCCCATTACATCATACCCGGATGTCACTCGCATTTAAAGCAATGTATTTAGCTTCAGTGCTGAATGTCAACTGAATAGCCTGGAAGTGTGATATTAGCACAGAATGTCTGCAGTAGCTGCAGGGTTGACACTATTTTACAATATTTCAGTTTCAGGAAATGAGAAAATAACACTTTTGAATCAAGCATTTCAGTCAATAGTCTGTTTTGTTTTACGTTACGAAATAAATTAAACTCTTGAAGGCTAAAAAAGAAAAGAAAAGAAAAGAATTGGATTGAAGTTTGGTAGACCCTATATATCTTAATATGTCAAATGTGATAACACTGACCTGATGTCAACGTCAAGAAAATACCCAGCAATACAATTATCGAAAGGTTTTATGTAAATCTTATATAGCGCTTACAAGACAGAACCGTATGCAATTTCAAATTTCACAAGTATATAGTCTCTGTACCTATACCGCATTATGGCGCACTTTTGGATGTTTTGACTTCACCATAAAGCAAGGCAAATTATCAAAATTTGTTATCTAGTCATTCATTCTAAGATGATGTAAATTTGCAAAACGAAGTCAAGATTATCAATTTTCAAAAACTTTCATTCATTTCATTTCATTCATTTTTCAAAACAAACGGTATGCGGCACATCTTTGCTTAAACAATTAAGTATTATTCACATGGACTTTAAAGTTTATTAACACATATTTCACTTTCCCATATTAAATGATTACTGTACTTCACTGTACTTCAGGTGCAACATTAATTTGGATATGTTATAGATCGTTAAAAACAGCGGCTGGACTACATAGTCCAGCACACAGACAATTAGGTCAGTTTAACAGATGCCATGCCTGTTAGAAATGTCAAACTATTTGTTTCTAAAGAAATATTGTACGTAGCCTATTTAGACTTGAAACGTTGATGTGGAAGGACAGGTACGCATACAATTATCGCAATGTTTACGGTGAGTCCTCAGTAAGGTCACATGATCATGTATA
>KN887519.1:0-19529 GCA_000934455.1 Apostichopus parvimensis | reverse complement strand
TAATGTCCCCATCCGACGTACGAGAGTGTATACCCCAGCATCTGACCACTTTCTCAAATACTGAGGTAGGCAAAGGCACCTCATTCAACATCACTTCAGTGCAGCCATGACGAACAAAGTTGCTTCAAAATCAAGCAACTGCTCTTTAATTACTTGCTTGACATTAAACCACATCACTTATTAATATGCATCTGTGACTCCGTCCCTTTGTAGTTGGCATCAACTATGACATACTTTGGTTGAGATTTGCGATAATGAGCTTTGATTGAAATCTCACTTGATCCCATCCCCAATAATAAGCTATTTATTGAACAAAACCAAAGCTGTGCTTAAAATATTTTGAAGAATTAAGAACATGGTTATGCCATATACAAGCTGCATCAATGGATGAACCGAAGTTTAAATATTTTTGAAATACAAAATTCAATGTAAATTTGAAGAAAAATACAAGACAAATTTATCAGAGTGCATCTATTTCTTCACACCTGTTTCCTTCATATTTACTTTTGGTACAAAACTTGTGAAAATTCATATGTTGTTATGTAGTAAACAGTGTTAAATATTGCATGCAAACTTCACCAAGGTGAATAGAGTATATTCCTCGTTTCACAAAGGCTTAAGCATTTATGGAAACTAAAACTAGAGACCAATACATAAAATACAAGTGCTGTATTATAATATTCTCTGAATGTTGCCTTACTTGAAATCTCTGTTGCTGAGCTCCCCTTGAACAGATGGTCTGAAGAAATGTGCCATATTGTCAAGGAGCCTACTGAAGGCTATATCAAGGCAATTGTTTAGTACTAGGCAAAAGTCATTACTGTGTGAAGAAGACAAAAATGTTGAATTTAACCTGCTCTAACAAATAGTTCAATACAAAAGATGAAGGAAGTTTAAAATGCATAGATGGAGGCAACTTTCCATACGAATGGTCAAAAGAAGAAGGAGGAGTCATGGCCTGGATGGATGATAGCCACACCCCCTGCGGCAAGACTTGACCAATTTGAGCATATTACTGGACGATAATGCATTAAGATATACGGTAAGTGAGTGTTCTAAATCCTGTACTTTCCCTACAAAACCTGTATTGTGGCAAAATACATAATATTTTAAGAACAGAAAATTAAATCATTCAATTATAAATAAACAGGAATGAAAAGCTAGATATAGAACTAGTTAGTACTGTTTGCAAAAATCAAACCAGTCAAATATACTTTATGACTGGTACTTATCAAAACAGTAGGCCTTGATAACAAGTTTTGAAACTACCATTTGGAATGCATGACTAAACATCTAATCACTAAAAAGTCAAAGTTCACTTGCCGCTAACAGCACTTGTAGTTTGTAATCTCCATAGACATTTTGAACAGCTTGTGCCAAGAGCCAACCATTTCTGGCACTTAATTCCCACTGAGATTGGATATTGACTAAATCAAAGTACAAATTGAACTTGCTTCAAGTTTACCACAAACTGCCAATTTAAACAACCATGTAACACATCTATGATAAACCATTAGCATGGTTACTAGGGAAATTCTAAGGACCAAGTTAGGTTGCTAAATGACTGTTCTATTAGCACAGCTATTCTTTTCCAGGCATATACTATTATTACTATTTTCTTTGAGAGCCTGTATTCTTTGGGGAAAACCCATATACTTGTATTTATCATGATTTCCTGTACAAAATGCTGCAAAACAGTAGTAGTTGGCAGCTTTGTGCCTCAACCAATTAAGTCACTGACAACAGTTTTAGATGTACAATTTTAATGCTAAAGTGTTTCCATATCTAGAAAGCACAGTCTATAGATTCTCTAAGAACACATTTTCTTTAACCTTATTGGTAAGAATTGTTATGAATGAATGAGAGTGATAAGGCATGGCGTATTCACAGTATTATATAAATAATGTAAAAAAATATTTAAATATTTTAACTTTCCTTGAAATCATCTAATGTACATCACTGAGTATAAGGACAATTTTGAGCTCACTTAAAGCAGCATTTTGCGTCCTTTTCTATGGTTTTTCTCAACCTCACTGATTCCACGATACCATAACGACATACATAACTAACTTATCTATTCAAATCTTACTTCAAATGGTAGCATAAAAGTCGAAAAATTTACACATTTCAACTTTGTTTTTTTCAAAGATATTTTCCGTTGCGATCCAAATAAACCTCGCCCATAATATGAATATTTAAAAGCTACGAACGTCATTGGCCAATACGTAATACAACACCATGCTTGATTGTGTAGATTGTCTATGGCAGTTGTACCAGGGAGCTGTTAGAGTCCAGCTCGCTGGTTGTACCAAGTTACCAACTCGACGTTTTTAATCTATTTTTAGCAACGGCTCATAATTTAACCTGCATCTCTGATTGTTTGAATTCAAACTAGTGGGTTTGGGGTACTGTATGTGAATATTATTAAATGTGTAATTTGTCAGTGGACACTTTTCTCAATATCTGCAATGTCCTTAATTACTAGCCAATTAACGTTTTTGTTTTGTGATTGATATATGTAAAAAACTCGATGGACTTGTCAAAAGAGTGGAAAACGGCGCCAAAACGCAAATTGCTGCTTTAAGATAACCTGTTTGACTCCTTAATAGACAAAAAAATTGACAAGGGACAAGTTACCCAACAAGACAATGGTATCAATCTCTAAAGCTGATTTCACCTTCTGACTGTATTGTATGGAGTACCTTTACAAACTCAACCGATGTTGACCAAACTATGTTCACTAAAAGCAAAATATGGCAAAGGAAAACTCAGCACTGGGGCACCATTATACCAAGTATGAAGTTCATTGCAGTTTTACATTTGAAGTTATCATGTTTAAAAATGGACTCAGACATCTCACCTTTATTGACTCTTGACTTTTTAGAACTCATCACAGTGAATGTACCTTCCTATATTCAGACTTTGAAATCTGTTAACCTCATGTTACCTTTGACCTCTTGCTATTCAGTTTTACTTTTGGAATTATCCAGTTTATAATATCAGACTTTTTAAATCTATTCACCTCACTTGACCTTTGACCTTCATCAATAACATAAGCAGCTGCAAACTTATTAAGGGGCACAAACATACCAAGTATGCTAATCATCAAAGCTACAATTATTCAGTTAGCTTGTTTACAATCTTATCAGATTTTGCCTCCTAACTCAAATGGCCTTTGATAGTACTCATTTATGGGTACCTACCAACCAACTATGTGACTCACTGTTGCTATAGATGTTGAGTAAGTTTGCTTATAAGGTTTCCATATTTTGGCTACTGGTGACCTCAAATGACCTTTGACCTGGCTCAACCACTGTAGTAGCCAAGAATTTGCTAACAGGCATCCATATATACCCCGGTTGAGGTTCATGGAATGTACACTTACAGAGTTATTATGTTTATGAACCAGAGTATCACATAGGAACATATATTATTTTGGTCACGTTAATATAGTTATTTCGATTATTTGATTGAGATTCATGTCACTGTATGACTTGTAACCTTACTGTATATTTGATTGAGAAACAAATATAAATAATTAAGAGATGATAATGAAGAGAAGGAAAAGTTAGGTTACAGGTATTCATCCATTTGTCATCATTTAGGTTTTATTGATGTTGATGTTCAAATTATATTAGCAAGTTAACAAAAGTAAACAGAAACAACTTCATAGAGAACTGCGCTTCTACTTGTTAGGAGCTACTCAGTAGACTAGTGAAGATACTGAAAATCTGAGGCTTGGGTCAGCCCTTGAGTAGAGATTTAGTGCTACTCAGTAGACTAGTAAAGATACTGAAAATCTGAGGCTTGGGTCAGCCCTTGAGTAGAGATTTAGTGCTACTCAGTAGACTAGTTAAGATACTGAAAATCTGAGGCTTGGGTCAGCCCTTGAGTAGAAATTTAGTGCTACTCAGTAGACTAGTAAAGATACTGAGAACCTGAGGCTTGGGTCAGCCCTTGAGTAGAGATTTAGTGCTACTCAGTAGACTAGTAAAGATACTGAAAATCTGAGGCTTGGGTCAGCAGTTAAGTAGAGGTTTAGTGCTGCTCAGTAGACTAGAAAAGATACTGAAAACCTGAGGCTTGGGTCAGCCCTTGAGTAGAAATTTAGTGCTACTCAGTAGACTAGTAAAGATACTGAGAACCTGAGGCTTGGGTTAGTCCTTGAGTAGAGATTCAGACTAGTTAAGATAATGAGAAACTGAGGCTTGGGTTAGTCCTTGAGTAGAGATTCAGACTAGTAAAGATACTGAAAACCTGAGGCTTGGGTCAGCCCTTGAGTAGAGGTTTAGTGCTACTTAGTAGACTAGTAAAGATACTGAAAATCTGAGGCTTGGGTTAGTCCTTGAGTAGAGATTCAGACTAGTAAAGATACTGAAAATCTGAGGCTTGGGTTAGTCCTTGAGAAGAGATTTAGTCAAGGCAATGAAACCCTGAACTACAGATTCATTGCTAACCCTACTAAGTAGACTAGTAGGGATATTGAAAACCTGATGTTTGGCAATCCCTTGAGTTATTCCTAGAGTTTGAGTTGTTAAAGGCAATGTCACCTTGCCAATGAGTATCATATTTGTCAAGTAGTACACTCCATAAAGGAGTTCTATTTTGCTTTCCAGAAAAAAGTTTGACCCACTGGTAGTAGTATACTAGTGATACCGTAATCAAGTTTAGATGAACATGACTCTAACCTCTCAATAACGTCTCTGGTTTCCTGCATGATACGATGAATGGATTCTTGACTTGATGCCAACTTGCAGGATGACTGATTCCCACCCTCTGCTCCCATCATGTACCGACTCAAAGGATGTACCATGTTTCGTGCCAGCAACACTGAAAATGACAAAGTCCACCCATATCTATTATTTAAAGTAGAGATGATATATATGCTGATCCTTACAGTCTCTTGTTGGTCAATTCAAATACATAGAAAGTAAACAATAAAAAAGCAAATGACATATTAATGTTAAAACTGACATCACTGTAAAAAATTACTTTCACTTTGAAACATATAAACAAGAACATCAACAATGCAGCAGCTTAACACAAAGTGATTAGATGGCATGTAGCTACAATCACCAAAAAACTGTCACTCTTCTTAGAGAATGAGGTAAAATACAAAGCCACAAAGTAAACTTTTTCTGGCTCATTTAGTCTGTTCGTTAGATAATAGCTGAGATTTCTTTCACTCATGCTTAATGTCAATGGCAGAAACTGCTTGACTAAGTGTATATAGGCACAAGAACTGATCATCGAAGCTTCTTAATGATGTAGGTTTTACACTGTCTTGTTGCCTTCCTGATAACTTTGGCTCATTACAAGAGTGTAAGTATTAACAGAATAAGTTTATGTTCAAATTTTATTAAGCAGTTTCTGCATTTGGTCTCTTACAAAATACTATGGCACCTATGTACAAAACCTGCTCTACATCTATTTTTATTATGAATGTCAAATAAAAACAAAACTGTTAGTAAACTGCTTATCCACTGAAGCGCCCGTTTAAGAGAATGTGTAAAAGTAAGAGGGCCTAACATTACGATCCTAGCAGGATCTTCTTCAGAGGCTGAAAGACAAGTTACAAATACATGCACAGAATATAGACAGGTCAAGGTGCAGGGTGAACACAAAAGAGATAGATGTAAGAGGAATAGTAGACAAGGGATGGAGAGAAGAAAAAAAACCAACAGGGGGAAGAGGAGAGGTTGGAGATAAACTGTAGAGGGGCAAAGAGAGGACTAATGGAAGAGGGTAGGGAGTATAAGTCAGTTACTCATTAACACAAGTGCAGATAACAGTGAAGAAAATCAAGAAGGAACAAAAGGCTACATGATTAACATATCGCCTACATAAATTCAATGGTGTAACTATAATCATGGTTTTCAACTTCAAGCTTCTGCTCTACCAATGTGTTTAGTATCATCAGCCATTTTTTCATGTTCATTAATTCCGGTCGACCAGATTAAAGAAAGTATATTTGGCTTCAATAATAACCTTAAAAGCACCAACATTTGCAGTAGTAGTCCCTACTGTGCAGTCAACCATACTCTGTCACACTGGTTTCACGTAGGCATAGCGTTATCAACAAAAAGATAAATAAACTTTGACATAAATCGAAAAATGAACAAATTAATGTAGAAATGATTAGCTAAATTCCAAACATAAACCTGGATGCTGAGAGAGTTTTCAACCATACTTTCTCCAAGGCATCATCTGCTTGCTATCACAGTTCTCCCTTCTGAAGTTAGTGTCATGCACGTCCATTGTCTTCGTTATGTGTTTTCGCTGCAACAGCGACCGCATTCTTTGCTTCGAGCAAACTGGCAAGAATTCAATCCTGATGGTTTGCAGTTTAACTGATACGTTTTGTCAGGTTTTCTAGAAACCAACGTTATGCATTTTTTGGACGCTTCAACTCCGACGGTTTTGACAATTCCGATGAACTACTACTACTTTAAATACAAATACATTGCTGACGGTGTGTCAGTTGAGGTAACTCTGTGTTTTGTCATTTAATTTCCAAAGGCATGCTCTTCAACTTCTAAATATCACGATAATCTGCTATGATTACAAAATTATAATGGTTTACAATGTCATCAAAAAGCATTTGAAATTGAGTTTCTCCATGTGACAAATAATATTGTCTTCATGTGGCAAGGCAACACCATCATTCACATTTAAAAACAAGTTATAAGAGTAATTGCTGTTTGATGTGGAAAATCAGACATTTGAGGTAATTTTATGTAAGATAACAGTCAAAGTGATCATACCATCATTATCTGAACTCAAGACCTCAACTTGTCCACGAAGTTTAGTCAGGCAATCCTCCATATCCTGTAACTTCATACTATCTTGAAGAGAGAGTCTGTAAGGAAACATGAAGTTCATAAAATCTTGTGTAGAGAGTGGTACGAAACATAAAACATCATACTGTCTTGTGGAAAGAGTCTGTAATGAAACATAAAAATTCAAACTGTCTTGTAAAGAGTCTGTAACGAAACATAAAACATCATACTGTCTTGTAGAGAGAGTCTGTAATGAAACATAAAAATTCAAACTGTCTTGTAAAGAGTCTGTAACGAAACATAAAACATCATACTGTCTTGTAGAGAGAGTCTGTAATGAAACATAAAGTTCATAAAATCTTGTGGAGAGAGTGGTACGAAACATAAAACATCATACTGTCTTGTAGAGAGAGTCTGTAATGAAACAAAAAACTTCAAACTGTCTTGTAAAGAGAGTCTGTAACAAAACATGAAACATCATACTGTCTTGTAGAGAGAGTCTGTAACAAAACATAAAACTTCAAACTGTCTTGTAAAGAGAGTCTGTAACAAAACATGAAACATCATACTGTCTTGTAGAGAGAGTCTGTAATGAAACATAAAACTTCAAACTGTCTTGTAAAGAGAGTCTGTAACGAACATTAAACATCATACTGTCTTGTAGAGAGAGTCTGTAATGAAACATAAAACTTCAAACTGCCTTGTAAAGAGAGTCTGTAAAGAACATAAAACATCATACTATCTTGTAGAGAGAGTCTGTAATGAAACATAAACGTTCATACTGTCTTGTAAAGAGAGTCTGTAACGAAACATAAAAGTTCATACTGTGTTGTAATGAGAGTCTGTAACAAAACATAAAACATCATACTGTCTTGTCAAGAGAGTCTGTAACGAAACATAAAACATCATACTGTCTTGTAGAGAGAGTCTGTCATGAAACATAAAAGTTAATACTGTCTTGTAGAGAGAGTCTGTAATGAAACATAAAAGTTCATACTGTCTTGTAAAGAGAGTCTGTAACGAAACATAAAACATCATACTGTCTTGTAGAGAGAGTCTGTAACGAAACATAAAAGTTCATACTGTCATGTAGAGAGTCTGTAATGAACATTAAACATCATACTGTCTTGCAGAAAGAGTCTGTAATGAAACATAAAACTTTAAAACTATCTTGTAGAGAGTCTGTTACGAAACATACAACATCATACTGTCTCGTATAGAGGGTCTGTAATGAATTATAAAACTTCATTATATCTCGTAGAGAGAGTCTGTAACAAACCTTCATGCTGTCTTGTAGGGAGAGTCTGATAGATGTTAAATATTTGAAAGGCATCAACAAATGACAGCCTGTACCACAGAAGCACCGTTCAAATTTTCCACTCTTGGATAATGAAAGTTTTATTGGAAATTGTTCCATACTTACTTTCCCAAGACATTTTCAACAGCTTCTGTAACTGTTTTTGTGAGGTCAGTTATTCCTGTAGAATATTTAAAGAAAGAATACAAGGAAACCATAACAAGCAGCAGATTTATTTTCTTAACATTTAAAACAAAAAAAATTTTAGGCTATTGCATTATTGTCTCATAATTTTGCTTCGTGTAATTATTTAAGTATGCACAACAAATATTTTCTTTCCTGCTTGAAATTATTCATATGGCAGATTGTATTTTCACTTAAGGGTGCAGTGTGGTGCAATCACCCTTTACTTTTAGAATCTTGTTTAATAAGAGAATCTGAAGGTATATTTGCTACAAGAGTGGCATGGAGTTCATGTATGTTCTGTTTGATCACATAAAAGAAAGTAACCCCTCAGATCAGGCCATTAATGCTGCCCTTGCATGTCAAATAGGAATTAAAAAAAAGATATATGTAGTATTTGTGTAGCAAATATTAGGAATTTTGTTAGTATAATGAGACAACTGAAATTGACACAAGGAAAAGGAGAGTGATATAGAAAGATATAGAAGTAGAAGTTAGCAAACAGAAATAGATTGAACTAGAAATAAAAAGTAGGAAAAACTGAAGAGGGCACTAAACAAAAGTATAGTGAGAAAATGAGAACTTCATTGACTTGAGTGTAAACCAGATGGAATTTAAAAGGCCGCCAGACATCTAGCCAATCTGCCTCACAGATCAAAGAGAATATGTTAACAACCTTATATCAAAGTCATCTTGTATAAATGACAGAGAATATGTTAACAACCTAAAACCAAAGTCATCTTGTATAAATCACAGAGAATTTGTTCACAACCTAATGCCAAAATCATCTTGTATAAATCACAGAGAATATGTTCACAACCTAACGCCTAAGTCATCTAGTATAAATCACAGAGAATATGTTCACAACCTAACACCAAAGTCATCTTGTGTAAATGACAGAGAATATGTTCACAACCTAATGCCAAAGTCATCTTGTATAAATCACAGAGAATATGTTCACAACCTAACGCCAAAGTCATCTTGTATAAATCACAGAGAATATGTTCACAACCTAACGCCAAAGTCAAAGTCTACCACTTCTGTGGAGATGTTACAAAGGGTATCACCAAAGAGAGCTGGGATAATTACATTTTCACCTGACAATACATTAGCCATTACCAAATCGGAATTCCTGTGAGGTTGCAGATTGAAACATATTGCTCTTCTTCCCTAAGTTTGCTTGTGTACTCATTAAGCCAGTTCTACTGCAGACTGTCTTGCTACATGCAGTATCAATAACCGCAGCCCCAAAGACTTCAGCTATAAGAATTTCATTTTAATCCTTCTCATCATTTTGGCAAACAATGTTATGTCGACAGATTCTCTGCTCTTATCAGTGGGTCTGCTTGACTTTTCAACGTTCTCAGTAATGTTGGCTGACTGATTTTTATAGGGACAATCTTTGGCCCAGTGAAAGATAGATTGGCAGTTCGCACATTTTGTTTTTTTCATATCGATTTAAGGGATTGGTACCAGGAATACTGTCCTGTGAATATCCATCTGTGGCAGGTTTAGCAGTATGTAAAGATCTATTTCTACATGGCCAGTACACATGCTTTTGGTACTCTGAGACAAGCACCTCCTCAGTTAAGTCTTGTTTGATGGGCCTAATGTTATGCCTATCAATGTTAGGCAGGTGGGATCTGGCCTAAGAGGGGTAGATCATGTCTAGGCCGAAGCCTTATCCTGTTTGTTTGTTGTGTTGATCCCCAAAAATTCTTTTAAGGGCAGAATTCATTGTCTCAAAATTTGATGTCAATGCATGCGGTAAGGGCCGTTTGGCAATCCTGTTTGTCCAAGTTGGCCTTTTCGAGCAATCTTAATGCCAAAACAGAATCAGACAATTTCACATGATGCATTACCATTAGCAATTCAAATTTAGCGATGTAGTCAGAAATTGGAGTGGGCTCACTCTGACGGTAGGCGTCAAAGGTCTTGTAGGCTTCGTGGGCGCTGTCAATGGAATCTTTCTTGAATATCACGTCAAGTCTTCTAGTAGCTTCCCAAACCATCTTCGGAATTTAGATTTTCCGTTGGTACCTTCAATGCAGTATCCGGTGCCTTTCCAGTTAGGCTTAGTGTTATTGCCAATAGCTTGTTTGTTTGGTCAAACGTGGCAGAAATTTGTCGGATTGAGCCATTGTCCTTGTTTATTGAAACCTCCCTCTGCTACCATGAAACTTTGGTCTTACTTTTTTTTAATCTTCCTTACGCACGTGTGTTCTTCACAAAACAAAACGGCACCTTCACAAGATGGCTCCTCATTACATGGAATGCCAAAATTAAAGGTTAACAATCACCTCATGTGACCTTGACTGCTACAAATTTCTAAAGGGGTTCATTCACTCACCAAGTTGGGTCTACACAGCAAGCATGAAATTCAAGAAAGATATCATGTTTACAAGACTTTCAGACTTTGACCTAAATGTTGACCACAAGTGACCTTTGACCTCCACTAATTTTCAATAGGGTTCTTGTACTCAGCAAGCTGGATCTGCATACTAAGTATAAAGTTCGACAAAAATTTACTTTTCGTGTTATCGTGTTTACAAAGTTTTCAGACTCTGACAACTTTGACTTCAAATGACCTTTGACCACAGAAAAGGAATAGGGTTCTTGTACTCAATAAGATGGATCCATAATAAACCAATGAAATTTTTCATTTACTGTGTTTACAAGCAAGTGTTGCATACATATGCACATGCTATCACCATCGCATAGATTCCTTTTGCCTCCAGCAAGGAATAAAAAATGGAAGACATAACTTAAAAAATAGTCTATATATAGAGAAACCACAATTTCTATGTTGTGTGGGTAGCGCTGGGCCCGTCCGCCCGGCACTCTTTCCTGCCACCTACCAATATGACTAAAAGCAACACACGCCAACCTGCTATGGCATTCCATTGCTGCCACACACTGCGTACCACTAGCCTTACTTGCTCTACTCACCATAACAATTATTAAGAGAAAGCCAATAGTGTGCCTACCACTAAACCGTGCTTGCTACGACCCTGATACCAAGCACGATATACTAAATAGCTTTTCTTAGGTATCTGTTGTGTTTCAAGCAAATTTGAGTTTGTTTTCATTTAACCTTGTTCTCCACCAAGAATGAGATTCTTTTAATTAGCGAGTGTTTAACACGTACAAACTTAGTTGAACCAAACTATACTATCTGAGTGCTTGCAAGCTAAGGTATCACATTCCAATATGCCTTTATAAAATAAACAAACTCTCAGTTAACACCACAAAGATTTCTACAGCACAAGAAAACAAGATGAAACAACCAATTATAAACAAACCATCTAATAATAGGTACTGTACTTTACTAAGGTACTCCTGTTGAACATCTGGGGCAGCTTGCAACGAAAATGATTTCTGCAAAAGAAAAAAAGAAAACACTTTGTATCTGAAAAGAACTCTATCAGATCTAAAATGATGGTGTATAAGAATTAGGGAGAAACCGCAGATTAAGCAAAACTAATAGTCATGTTTACATTGAAACAATACATTTCCTTTTCAAAGTAACACTCTTAGCAGAGACAGATAGAAATCACAGCTTGATTGGTGGTAGGCTGTTTGATTACATGTATAATAATATTGGCAATAAAAGAATGAAAGCAAATGAGTGGAGATGCTAGTACTGTATGGCTATAATCCAGTACATAACAACAATTTATGTCTATATTATTTTCTAAGAGAGATAATCCCTTGCTTGAAGTTGATTGCTTAATAAAATTGCTGGAAATTTTCTGCATCTTCAGGTTAAACTGTAACCTCATAGCATTTTGTATGGTGAAGATATGAATTTTGTGGTGTTTTTTTAATGCAAATGGCAACAACAGATTGAATAATGTTAGTATGGCTATTCAGCTGAAAATGTTTTTTTTTCTTTACAATTGTTGACATACTTCTTCAAGCAGAAAATATCTTTCTAGAAATTGAAGAAAATCTAAATAATGCAAATCATGACAGCTAAGTGAACATTCCAAATGTACAACAGGATTATTATAAGAGAGTAAAGCTTTTGAAGAACATTAATTTATTATTATACCATTACAGACAACCTACTGTGTCCTCCCCAAAGTATATTCAAGGGATTAGCCAATAAAAATAGGATACATCAATCAACCATATCTTGAGTTAGGGAAAAGGTATTTTTTCAAACTGAGTAATCAGTTTGAACAGATTTTCAAACTTTGACCAAGCTGTAATGGCTGCACCAGAAACTTAAAAGTGATGGGTGTGTGGCAAGCAGTTTTGGGGGTGCAAACATTTTGGGTGTGCAAAAACGCAACTGTATAAAGTGCACAGCACAGGTAAATTTAAGGGACTGTACGGGAACATGTCCTACCCTCCCGCCCCCCCCCCCCATCACGCTTCCTTAGTGATCCAACTTTTAACTTGCTTTCATTTTTAATTTAATTTAAAATTCCTACGGAATTTATTTCAAAGCCCTGGCGGAGTTCAGGGATTTTGAGATATTTGTCGTTCTCTCCTAGCAACTTTAAGCAAAAATGCACATGTCAGACAGCAAAATTTGCAATATTAAGCTTACAAATTTGTCAGACTTTGACATCTGGTGACCTCAAATAACCTTCACCTCTGTGAAAACTAATGTGGTTCTTGTACTCAACAAGGTGCATCCACATACCAAGTATGAAGTTCAACTGCAATGAATTTTTTTAGTTATAGAGTAGTGTTGCAGCGATAATACAAACATCGTCCAAATATATTGTTATGAAATTTAGCGTACAATATCGTTTGCAAATGCCCCAAAATGATATCACGATAATTTAACATTTCTGACATTTAATGTGCAATGATTATGGATAGAAGCAATTGTATAATTGTTCAGGTTTGATAATATTTTTTAAATGAATGATCAAATTCCTCACCAAATTCATATGTATGTGTGCTAGCAATTGATTTGAAAAACACTAGCTATAGATCCTTCCCACAACTTCTGTTGTATGATTGTTTGACCAACTACGTTCAACACTTCGGCTGTATGTCTTAATAAAATTGTAATCGAACTAAGTCACAAACTTGTTGACAGAATGTTAAATGATGACATTGTGTGATGAAAAAATAATAATTTCATGTAGAAAAGACGTATACATCCTAACTACGAATTTTAACTACCCCTTGTGTTTATCACAATCAAAACAAAAACATTTTCTTCAAAATTTTCTTAAAAAATCTGGTAAATTTGGGAACTTATATGTTTATGAGAATGCCCTGATCTGTTGCAACACTCAAATCAAGCACACCCACATGCAGACTTACCTGTCTACAGCAAGTAACACAAGAGTAATATCTGGGTAGGTTGAAGTTTTGAGTATTTACCTGATTGTTGTCCTCCATACACGAATCAATATACATGTATCCGCCAAGGACATTTAATTGCACTCGCAGAAATGCTGCTAGCATGGTAGTACTATAAACAGTAACAAGGGTTCTTGTGAAACCTGCCAGGGAAGAATGTATACTAAGCAAAAGTAAAGATGACAATTGACTTCAATTTTTACCCCAACAAAGTATCTCATTTTGGTCACCTAATATCATTTGATGTTTGAGCTCTACCAATCAGCTTCTTGGCTTTTATTAGAGGCATCATAATGTGAAACTACATGACGATATATGCCTGGGCGGATATATACAGAATACAACATTCTTCTGCTTATTTTCATCAACAAGAGTGATCTTCTAAATGGTTAGTAAAAATGTGTATTTAGGGAAATGCTTGAGTGCAATAGTGTTAGAATATGTAATAAACTCACTATATATCAGGGGAAACCTGCCTCTTGAGTACTCCATTTTATAGGGTTTCAGGTTTTCACATGAGTGACAAGATGTACTGTACCTTTGTATCTCATTCAAACATTTACCCATGGATGCATAAATACTAACTATTTCCATGTTAAATAGACAGAGAGCTTTACATTTTCATATTATGACGTACATGACAAAGTTCTGTAAATGATATTAGACACCAACCACAAATAATAGGGCAACTAAATTTAGAAGCTTAACATCTGTCAACATTCATCCTCTTGAGATACACTGCATGAAATGGTCTAAAACTCTGAAGTTTGGCCTTCTTGTAAGTAATATCCTGGATCAACAAATTTGATCCAAAAATATGCTTCTTTACATAGAACGATGTGATTTAGAATTAATTTTGTGATAAAATGAAAATTGTTTTGAGCCGTAGATATACTGTAGAAGCAGGATATGATGAACACATGATGTACTTACTCATAATTTTCAGTTCACTCCACAGATCAAGTTTGTTCTCTGGCCTGAAAAAGGAAGAGGTACAGTATGACCATACATACCTACAGTATCTTAAAAGAACATTCAAATTTATGTACAGAAAACATACTTTGGAGTATGTGAGTAATGTCACCATCTCACCGCACATGCAATTTCTTTAATTACTTCATGGCAGTCATACTGATCTGAAATAAGGGTGGTCAGTGACCAATTTAATGCTAGTTAGAGCACACTTTCTAATGAAACTTTACATTCACAATGATAACAAAACTTCACAATGTATGTGCTCCCTCCAACCCTTCCACACACACCTATGCTTGAATATGAACTCTGTTGCATCTAATAAAGTGATATATGCCTACGGAATTTTGACAATTTAAAACTATACCTGGACTTTATTTCTTTCACAAGGCTCTCTGAATCTACCAATTTTGTGATAGTTTCCCTTAGTTTTGGTAGCATTGAGAGAACTGTTGTGTTGCATGTTCTTTGGTTACAGTCAAAGTGATGTTGTCTTTTTGCATTGGCCAAACACTCCGCTGCCTCTAATTCTTTCCATTCAGCAAGTTTCCATCCTGCAGATTTCCACAACAAATAGGTCCCTGAAAGAAAGATAGAAGCCACAAAGTAAGAGGATGAACAACTTGCATTTTGTACTTTCATAATCATGAAGATGCCTGACATGGGAAACAAGATGAGCACTATGGTCCGTTGCTTAGTGGAATATTAAAGTGTTATATGTCATCACCTAATATTAGTGTTTACACGGGTCCAAAAATCAGGAACCTGGTACCCGAGAGCCGTTACCCGTTGGGTCTCCGGGTACCCGGAAAAAAATTGTTTTCCCTTTTGAATCACAATTTTCAATAAATTACATATTGGATGCTATATATAAAGGAATTATATTCTCCACTGACAATGTTTTCATGTTCAAATACGTACTTGTAAGATAAGGTATTTACCTTCCTCAATAATTTCTATTTGCTTTTATTTCTTTCATTAAGTTGTTAATAACTTCATATAATTAACATTACTACTAACATCGCACTCCCACCGCTGCTTATGCTTGCTCTCCACCTCTATTGGATCAGACCATATAAATATCCAAGTTAGCTCTTAAACAGTTTTTACTACTTCTATCTATTATGCAGGCCCAGCGTTCGCATTAGCAAGTCAATGGCAATAAATTGCTTGCCAACTTGACACTATGTTTAATCTTTACCTCTTGTGCATCGCACTTATGTGCTATATTATGGCATATGTCACTACATGTAACTGGCCAAGCTGTTGTTTGTCAAAACTCTGGAATTGTATAGGTATTGACCGCTGATTGAACATAAAATAGGGAGACTTTTCGATAAACTTAAAATGCAACCATTTTGCATGAATGTAACCCTTAACCCATTCCAAATACATTGCTGTAATTAACTTTTCCAATTACGGACGTTAAATACGTGTAAAAAGGGAAGAAAAATTAGCCTTTTTGGAAACTATTTCAGACATTCCTGAAACATTCCTGAGACAAAAGGTGATTGTTGGTATACCGCAATCACAACAATGCTTTGTTCATCAGTTAGTGTGCAAAGTTGTATATACTCGAACAGGAAGGAGATGCAAAAAACATCAACAATCCTTTCCCCCCCCCGAAATGCCACAATCTGTGTAGTTGGAGGTTGCAGTAATATCTCAGCCAATAAAAGCATCAGCTGTTTTAGCTTTCCGAGTGGAAGAATCAATGTAAAATGTTGTAGACTTTTGATAAATGTTGTGAGCGCACATAAAGATTTTACAGCACATGTAGTGTCTCATGCAGAAAATGTGAAAGTATCCTCAGTGTGTTTGCTACTCACTCCTTAGTCACCCGGGTGTCCTTACATGTAACATTATTACACGCAATTGACCGTGTTATTTACGGTTTGAGATGACTGTATATAGTATGTATATACACCGTTAGTGAAATGAGTTACAACTCCTGCCCTTGTTGGCTCACATCAAGGAGAAGTAGTCATGTTAGGATTTCATCGCATTTATCCATAATTTGTTGTATTCCAGTATTGTGAGTTCGTGACACATGTTTTATATTGTCCATTGTATTTGTTCCAGCATCTGCAAGGTCCATGGTGTAGAATACAATGGTATTATAGCAATCTGATGTTTTGTTTATTTTGATAGTGACTGTCTTTTGTGATTGTGTACATAGTGGAATATTACTGGTCAAGACATGTTTCAACTAGGCCTAACTCTATGGAATAACACAGAGTCACGGTAGTATTTAGCCCATGATTGAACGAGAAACATGGATTTGTGGTTTGGATATTCACAACAGAATTTGGTTGACTGCCAGGATACTTTTTCTGTGTGTGTACTTTGGATTTTAAAATGAGTGATTACTCTGTTCAGATGAAGCTTAGTCATGTGTCCTACCCTGGTCGATTTTGCCCACCTCTCCTCGTAGTTGTTCGTTTATGTTTACCTTTTTTTAATTCTTTGATATTAACGTAAACCATTTTCCCGTGACATCTCACGCACGAGGCATCATTTAGGTCTATTTTCTGTTCATTTTGCGGTATCTTGCAATCACATTGAATCATGAACTCAGCAAGCTGCTTGCCTGGTTTTCAGTATATTGTACCGTACGTACTTAATGACGCTCTGCTATATAAACGATGCCTCCATCTGAGTGGCAATTCTCCTTAAAATTATCTTAAACCTAGTTATTTGCCTTCATGTTTTCTCTTTTAAGCTTAGTTTTTCAAACATTCGAAACTGGAAGTCAAATACAGTACAATTGTTCGCTATCTGTGTATTAACACTACCTTGGTCAGCGTTTAATTTTTTGCGCTATACCAATAATGATGTCACACAGTGACTGAGGCACCTTTGGGTCAATCTCAAAGGTACATGTCACGTGACTACCCAAAATGTCAATTTTCGAGCTTGTTTCAATTTTTTTTACACATGTTGATAATGGGTATGTTCACTCCCAAATTTATGAAAAATTACATACTTGTGTATGTTATCCTTTGAAATCTAACATTAGTCTAGAGGGTATTCATTTTTACTTCTTACCAAGGTTTTAAAAAATTTCAGGAAAGGAAAGTTAGTCAGCATCAGGCCTATGCCTAAGGATGATTAAGATAATCTCTCCCAGATTTGCTGAGACCTTGATAATTAAGATAAAAGCAATACAAATTTGTATGATTGCTAGACATCCTGTGTACCCTAGAACACATGCACCTTATGTAAGTTGAGACCAACCAAACACTACCTAATTCAGAAGACCTGCCAACTCTCCTGGGTTTACGGGTCTCCAAGGGCTCTCCCCACTTTTAGGGCAATCTCATGCTGTTGCAATTTTACACTTTCCATATTATTTGTATACACATTTTTCTATTTGATATCTTTCTAATATATACTGCTGTACATGCGAGGACATGATCTTCCTTTTTGGAGAAATGTTTCACCTTGTAGGTCTAGCTACCTACCTACCTAACTACAGGCCTCGATTTAACCGCGGCCACAGTTGCTATTGCCATTGTATATTTCCTGTTGGCCGTACTGCCCAGTTGGGGACATTACTAAAGTCAGTCAAAGGTGCCTTTATTGCCCTCAGTGTATGGCCTATGTGCCCCATATATCAACACCAAAAACTCATTTGTGAAGTTGAGGAACTGTGTGTTCCAGGAGAAAACTCCCTTGTGACTTTGTTGAGGAACTGTTTTAGTCCATCGGGGCAGGCTTGAAAATGTGCTTAAAAAACCAGTTTCGATGCACATATTTAGTACCAAGGTTTGTTGGTTTGAAGTTGTAGAGGGATGTCCTAGGAACATTTTTGCAATGTTGGATAATTGGATAGGTGTTATTTTTTGAGTAAACAACAAACAAATGACGTCACTCTTATACGGTGTACGACAATTACAACAAAGCAGTTCCTTGTCATAGCAACATGAAAATGGTATTTAATGTTAAATGCTCTTGAACTTAATATAAGCTAGATGTTTTTGTTGACAGTTATAGAGGGATGTTCTGAGATTATCTTTGGAGTTCTTGGATGCTTGGAGAGATGTTATCTTACGTGTAAACAACAAATAACCTCACTACGAAGGGTAAGCTAAATTAAAAAGCAGCAAGGACTGTTCACTGCAACATGATAAGGTTTTAAACGTTACTAAACCTATTTAGAACCAAGGTTTGTTGGTAGGATGTTGTAAAGAAATGTCCCAAGAATACCACCATAGGTTTAGGCTAGAGCCATTCCGCGATGGCGGAAAGGATCAAAACCTATGGCGGAAAGGTATGACGGTATGTACCTATGGCGGAATGGCACTGGAACTGCTACTATAGTCAGTATTGCGAAGTTCGGAACACTGCGAAGTTCGGACACCCCTAAGAAATACACAATTTCACCATGACAACCTACAGGAAGAGCCAAATTTCACCAAAAAGTACGAAGCTACAGTTATTTTCTCTCCAAAATGACCCGTGTGCAAGTAAATACTTACATATTTGTCAATAAAATGACGGAGATCTATGAAGTCTGTTATAATTACTGAAAGAGCAACTGCGCCACCAATTTTATCACCAGTGCCACACTGTGGGACCGTGTGTCCGAACTTCGCAATACTCTAGCAAAGAAATACCAGTTCCACAATCACGAAGAATCTTCTTGGAATACAACGTGAAAACAGTTTGCAGGAAAGAAAGTTTGGCCGTGTATCGTAATATAACACACTTCTCCAATGATATCAAGTACATTTTGAGGTGATTTATACCAGAAGATATAGTTTTGGGGTGTTTTAAGGCTTAGGTGTCCGAACTTCGAAGTGTCCATGCTACTACTAGGCCCCTACGTGCAACTGTAAATGGTTGTACTATTAAAGCTACAGTAGTTACAAGGTCTAGTCTAGTCTATATCCAATTCTGTAGTGACCTTCAAATAGATGCAAAACGTATCGTTGTCATCAGGTGCGATATGGTTTCTATGTATTAAT
>KN887518.1:28062-39743 GCA_000934455.1 Apostichopus parvimensis | reverse complement strand
TTCAGTGAGCGACAGCGGTATAGCAGAGATTCAAAGAAGCTAATAGCCTCCGGCAATAATTTATAATTTTGTATTAGTGACGTCATCTGGAGTAAAGCCTACGTCCTTTTGAGATAAATTAAATTAACTTCACATCAAGAATTGACCATAATTTACATATAAGTATATAGATCACGTTTCGGGGTTTTGTTTTTTTTTGTCAATTTTATGCCATTCTGAATGATTAACCTACATTCGGGCCGCCATTTTACACAAAACGTCCAAAGGAAATTACCAACGAGAGAGTTTAATGGAAGGCAAGTTAAGCTACTAAATACCTTTATGTTAATTTGTTGTGAAATACTTTTCACTAAATTTACTAAATGTAATACACCAATATCAATCATATTTCATTTGCTAAATATGGCAATAATATGAAAATTTGAATTTCATACCTTCAGTAACTTTATTCAACAGAGATATGTGTTTTCTTTCCTAAAGTGTCTCAGATATCTCCTACGAAGTTCTCTTTGTCTGTGCCATTATCAACATTATTAAAAAAAATATGTATATGAATACATTTCGGGGTTTGTTATATTTTGCATTTAAATTGAAATTTCCATTTCATTTTAGTGTTAAGTGAATGAGGTACATAAAACTAAGGAGACCGTGAATATCAAAAGTTAATAGTTATTTTCCGCGATATCTAATGTCATTAAAAATCGACGCTATAGTTTTATCAGGGAAATGAAAAAGAAGTTGCCTAGGATGATAATTTCATAATATGTCTCTATATAAAGGAGAAGAAAACATATCCATTATGATTGGTTTATGTGAAACAAAGCCTTGTGATGAACAATTACCCTAAACAGGTGAGAAATATCGTATAATTCCTATGATTTCGGAGATGTGTCAGGTTTCATATTCCAGCATATGTTAGACCAAAGACTTGAGGGAATCGAAATTTGACATCGGCATCAAGCCATCTTTGCCATTATGTATATTAAAGGCATTGAAGACTCGCCCCAAACCGCGTGCGCCCATCTGAAAAAGTTAACTTTCTGTTGCTTGCAAGTGACGTTTTGTTGGTGTCGCTACAAAATGCAGACAGTAATGAAACATGATACCTTGTTATCTTTAGCTGGACCTTAGATGTTCATCGCTGTATAGGTTGTACACTGTGCTTTGGGTATCGACCGCAGCTGTATGTACTGACTGTACACTAGTGTCTAATTACCGACGGTAGCAAGCTGTGTGTGTATTTTCTGGGATCGATGGTGGTGTCTAACACTTCTGTTACACCTCATTCGAAACTAGGTCAGATTACCGGCATTAGACGTTTCTTTTTGCGCGAGTCTTCACACCTTTTAATGTACAAAATCACTTGATTTAAAGCGGGAGAATATCAGGCGTTTCCAGTGGCGTCGTGCCCATTGGGGCCCGGGGGGGCACGGGCCCCCCCCCCAAATTTTGTCAAAGGTGTCATAAAATTTTGTTGTAATTTAAAAAAAGAAGTGTTTTCGAACAGTGTCACGACTGAATTTCTTGTAGGGCCTACGAGAAATCGGGCTTCTGTTGAGTGCTTGGTCAATGGTTGTTGTTATTCAGTCAAACGAAAGAGTTAAATAATTACTGGTTGATAACTAATGAACCAAATGTGCCATCAACGCTGCCATCGTTGAACAATATTATATATACGTAGTCCCAGAGTAAGTGCAACCCGTTACCTTTGCCAAAGTCAGTCAATTTTCCATGAAAAAATGGCAAATTTTTCTAGCCCTGTAACAAAGTTCGGAAAGTTAAGATAAATGTAGTGAACAGAGATTATCGGACTCCATGTGAACTTCTTGCAATCAGTTCGCTAAAAGGTCCACCAGGATAAATTTTCCTCATGATCTGATAGGTAGTTTCGAAAATATGAATAATAATAATCATTTCAAATACAGTCACAATTAACCTGGAAAATAATCACTTCATTATCGCACGTTTTACCTTAGGTTTCGCTACTTTCGCTTTTTCTGCCCATGTTTTCAAACGGCATAGCTCTTTCTTCACCCAGTCACCACTTCTCACGGGCATAGGCGGCGATCATGGATCAGCCAGCACAAAAATGTTTCGATTTCTTAAATTTTGGGCGCTTCTGGGAGACGAGGAAGTGGTAAACTGAGGAATAAATGGCGATCACTACCTTCGAGAATATTTCCCAAAATAAAAAATTGCCGGAAATTTTTATCAATTTTAGGGGTGTTGCTTACTGCCATAAGGCACGGGAAGTGCCGTTTCCTGCAATCTGAGGGGTCTGCCAGACGCAAAATTTTCTTGTACGCTGCGCGCCAACCCGTGGTGGCGCTCCGCTTAGATAGTCATCACCTGCTCACGGGCCCCCCCAAAAATTTATTTTCGCACGACGCCCCTGGGCGTTTCGTTTACTGTTTTGCTAGCATAACAATAGTTACATGTTTCGAGGACAAGTCGAAAGGTTGCCATGCCTACATTATGTAAGAATGCATCTAACCCTTGTAAGCCAACGCTATAGTGCATACGACTATGAGTGTTCGGATCAACCACTCAGAGCAGCTTTGTCAATCATGTGACTGACACGTGTTCCATCGCATCGTCGAATCAACGGCCCGAGCATTGCGCAAATTTTACAACGATATAACTGGAATAATCTTAACATTACCAAAGTTCATAGCACGAGAACGTTGGCACATAGATGTATCGATGACTGTTAAGTGCACGAGCAATGGACATCCGTTTTGGGCCCAGTTGGCTTGCCATACTAAATGTATGCGTATTTACGTTGGACGCAAGGTGCAATATCTCAGTATGTATGCAAATTTGCTGAATCAATCTGCTATCTTAAACTAGACTCTTTTCTTCTTAACAAATCAAAACAAAGGTAATTATGAGTGACTAATTAATTAATTTAATTCAATGGACCACATTTTGCCGCCCAGACACTGTTTCATACTAATTTAATATTGTTCACATTCAAAAGCAATAAAAAATAACACTTCACAACTTTCTACTTGTATATCTTCAACATTAGCGAACTAAATTAATTTCCAACCAAAAAAACTTTATTGTTCTGGAATTTTAATATCGGATGACATCGCACAAGAAAACTATGACAAACAACTCAAAATGGTACCTTTTAACTATACCCACTGGATTATTGATTATTGAATATTGCTTAAAGTCTGAAATCTCAAGAATAAATGTCTTTACCTTATATATTTTATTTTCGGGCTCAGTCTATCGACATGTTGATTGTTCTTTACTCCTTTTCAAATAAGTAACATATCAGCTGACATAGAACGAGTACAGTATGTTTTAGTTAAAGTTCTGAGATCAAACAAAGCAAACTGACGCATGTCAAAACAATAAAACATTACAGACGCATCTCGAAATTGGAAATTCAACATTTAAATATATATAGCTTTTTTGGGAGAATAATAATAAACTTTATCGAACGGGACATTCAATCAAAATTGAGTATCATTTTCTATTATTTAAATTAATACGGTACATTAAGTTTCTCTCGAAATCAAACAAAACTAGGAAATGTTTATTCTAGAGTAAACATTTAACTGGTAACCGCTGTATCGGATAGAAGCGTTCCTTTTTTTTCAATCAACATGATTCAAAATTGCGCATCCAAACGGATGCCGTATAAGTCAATTTAAAACGAATCTGGAAAAAGTTGGGAATCTGTCTGACTCTAGCCGCTATTACCGTTTCGATGAATTATTTACTGTCCAAAGAGGCGAACGGCGAAGGTGAAGTTTGGAACGTGTGTCAAATCGACGCTTGTAGAGGCATCTTGCTTCGTTTCAAGGTCAAGAGTATGGAACGCCATTTGTTTTACAATGTTAGGAAAAGTAATGTGTAGCCTATGTGAGAAATACATACAAATCAGCATTTCTTAAATTTGTTTATCAGAAGGCCACATGCTGACGTGATAGTCAATAGTGTTTTGCGGTTTTCGCTTTTTTTTGTTTCTCTTTCCCGGGGAAGGGGGATGGAGGGTCAAGTTTGATGGTAACCTGATTTGCAGATCAAACTTTGCAGAAAGTTTGAAGTTTGAATCAAGACAGTATTTTAATCGTAATATGTCATAATCCAAAGGAAATGTGACGGCTAGCAATTGATTTTTCTATAGCTATTCTGGGATTTCAAGATATTAATGGGCTTTACCATAATCAAAATCATTGGGTCGTCTAATTGAAGAAGACGTCGAGTACTCATTTAAGGCAATGTATATTGTTCTATAAATCGTTTGACTTCATATGAACAAAAGCTCACCTTTATATGGCCTTACACAATACTGTTGCCTCTATAACATTGTAACGAACAGTGCAAACATTCGCTTGAGGCCACAGTATGACTTTATCATATTGCGTTTTGTGTTGTATCTGAGGAAATGACGTCATGGCATGTGTACTATAGTCCATGCCAATTTAATAAATAACCTTAGATGGTTAACGGCTGGGTAATTTTGCAAGAATTCAAAATCTAAATCAAAGTGCTACAAAAATACCACGTAGAATGATAGCAGTGTGTGTCTACTACATATCGACGTTAATTTGTGCCTTAGGTCACCCTTTAACCTTTAACCTTCTCAACTCTTCGAATCCTTAAATCCTACATATTTTTTATCTCTCTTCATTCTCTCTTACTGTTTGTTGTTTTCTTGATTCCCTTGGTCGTATTCGTCTCAGAGGAAAAGTTTTAGAGATGAAACGAACTTTGATTCATTCCTAAATATTTTCTGAGCCAAGCAAAAAACAACCATGGATAGAATTATTTGTACGGGAAAATGAGTTTAAACCCACGAGAGTACTTGACTGAACTCTCTGTGGCTTTTATGTAGATCTTTATATCAATAGCTTGGAATGGTATTATATTGCTATTCTGCTAGCTTAAATCTATCGCTTTCTTTACAAAGAAAATCATTGAATGACTAAGCAATAAAGTCAAACAAATTATTAATACAGTAGTTATAAGAGTCGGTTCGATTACATTTCTTCACTCACGAATGGCTGGTTAGTGAAGCATGTAACGTATACCGTGGCGTTATATGCATTAGTCTAGCAGTGACGTTGGTATATATATATATATATATATATATAAATATATATCTATATAAGGCTCTGATCGTTGACATTATTTTCCAGGTATGAGTTTATATTCAAGAGCATATGCTCAACTGAAGGTTTATAGTCAAAATAAACGTATATTGAGGGCCGTTTAAACATTTAATCCGGAATTATAAAATATACCTGATATTTAATTTCAGATATACCTAGCTCAACGTTTTCAAAGATATCTACAAGTAATATGAGATATCTGTAAAATCTATTACAGATATCGCAAACTATCATATAATTCCAGTTATCTGAATTATAAATTCCAGATATCTAAAATATAGCCACAAATTTCAGATACTTAAAATTCCGGGTTAACTATTAAAATGGCTTTTCATATGAGTGGGTGGAAGAACAAGTTTGTTGAAGTTTGAACATGAATAACCATTATATGACATTTCTAGTATATCGCAATGTGTAATTTAGATACCACGTACCATCAAGGTCACTGTATCGTGGGTTAAACCATGTGATGTGCCCATTTCTGTTAGGTGTTCTGTTTTCGCTGTTGTTATTCTAGGGTGGTGGATTATATTTCAGTTGGTAGTCGTATCATACACTCTGCTTGCGTACCTAGTAAGGTGCTGCTGCTTCGTTGAATACTGATTCCTTGGATGATATGGTGGAGAGACCTCTGTTAATACTTTCTGGAATGTTCTTTCTCATTGAGAAAACCGGTTAACGCCGGTGCCTTTCAATCATAAGGTCCCGAGTTCGAGTCACTCCAAGATTAATGTATGTCGTCCAGTTACGGAGTTGTTGACAATTGACAATTCATAATCATGGACGTTACAATATGAATCTAAGAGACTGACTTCGGTCAGCTTGCGGCTTTGATAAGCCAATGATGGTTTCTTCGTGAGTTCCTGCTTGCAGGAGGATCTACAATAAATACACACATCATAGATGGTGGATGGTTGATCTATCACTGCACGTATAATGCCGTTTTGCTTTTGCTTCATGTATGGTTGGTAGATGCCAGTTCTATAAGGTCCAACGTTATGTCAAGTAAGTCAACAGATTTCTTGTTAGTCTATATCGTGATTCTTAGTTCGTTGCTTGAGGGCACTGCGCATCTTTCTGTCTTGATTTTTTGCAGTTTGAAATTAATCTTTTGTCGGAAACTAAAGTCACGCCGTTCATGCCATTTAAGTGAATTGCTGATAACATTTGTTCGTCTTTAACGTTTTCTTGGAGATCTTGCGTCACGCGTTATGCAATTGAAACCGGTATAAATGGACCGACAGAGAAATTGAAAATCTTTATCACCTCATTTATTGATCAACAAATGACAGCAGGTAACGACTGGAAGTAAGTCGTATAGTTAGCTGAGAGGAACAGTCATTTTGTTTTGTAGATTTCTCTCTTTCATTCGATTCCTTTAAGTTTGGTGTCCTTGCAATACTGTGTTGCATTTTCGCTACTAGGGCGGTTTTACAACGCTGATGAACAAAACTACTCTCCCTGACCATACGATACTGCGGTAGGCGATTGGTTAGGCTATTACAAGAGGCGGGTAGTAAGGAGGAACTTGCACAATGGGTTAATAAATACATATGCATAGCACGAGTACAGGTATAACCATAGAAATATGTCTCTATAAGATTCAAAGAAAAAGAAAACGTAGAAGGTTCAACATGGAGTTCTTTTAAAGCTCGTAGAAATGTCGATATTACATGAAACTACAAAGCATTAATTTTTATTGTTCGTTTTGTGCAATGTATCATACAAAATGGTGTTAGTTAAGTCATGATAATATATATCCCATTTATTGTTATGCAAATACCTCTTTGGACACAAATGTTGTATTCCACTTATATTCACAAACTGATGTTATTCTTGAATTAATCAAAACACGAGCTTATTGATCGTCTGAGAAGGAGTTTGTCAAAGTCAATTTTTTTCGACCTCCACATCACAAACTTAGTATCTTTAATAGCACAGAATTTCGAATTTCTCCTGGAATAATGTACCATATTTGAAAATGTCTCAACAAACTGTTAAACAGATATATTATAAACGAACGCTACAGTGCAAACCGCAAGGTTTCGTCTGCTTGACGTAGGGTTCCACCATTTGTGGAAAGAGGGATATTATGATGTTGATAATGTTAATTGCAATGACTTTCGTCTGGCTCCAAGGACAACCTCTCCCAAAGGCCAGAGTTTAATTAACCTTGCGTCTAGCTAAGCTGATGGATAAAAAAGGAAATCTGTTAGTTGATAGCTTCACCTTGACTGAACTTAAAACTTCACATGGATGATAAAAAAAGGGGGAAAATACTGTAATGCACCACTTAGAATATGGTCATCTATTTTATACTCTCTGCTAATGAGTTTCATTGTCTTGCGGGTAGACATTTTTAAATTTCATGATAAAGTTGATGTCATGGGAATTTAAAAAATAAAATCGCACGAGTTTAAAAAAAAAGTATTTTTTGCTTGGTCGTCAGCTTCTTGAATCTAAACCAAATCTAACATTTTTTTTACTGTAGGCCTTGAGGCCGAGAAAAGATACATACACGGGGTGGAGTGGGGGGGGGGGGGGGGGGGGGGGGGGTTCCAGCTCTTACGTATCGTTAACGTGTAACTGATACATTGAACGATAACAGGCTCACATGACGTGATGATGTACTGTTAGTACTATAAACTGATAGGCTGTGGGTATATGAACTGATACGTTGTACATGTGATACGCGGCTGTACAATGCAAAGTGCAATCAATATGTATGATGTGTAATTTATGTATGTAAATTACACATCGCATAGAACTTGAACACGCCCACTTTTGTCATTGCGTGCGTTATGATTGATGATGTAATTTGCTCATCACTTCACTTGCGAACCACATAACCGAGAGCGTTATATTCCCTTCATGTATCATCATATAAGCCTGAGCCACCCGATACACACAGAGAACACAGTAACCTACTGTAAATCTTAAAGTTTTGTACCAAAGTAAAAAAACTGGATCGTTACAGTAGTGACTGTAATTTCTGTGTGAATCGGCTGCCTAAGAATGTAGATATGAGTTTAGGTAACAAATTGACCAAGTACATTAAATACCAGCATAGTACAGCAATGTATCTAGATTAGTATATGAACATAATCAGTGTAGTACATCAAATTATGTGTCATAGTATGTCCGCTTACTTGTACATAACACCGTATCACTTTACGGTATGGACATATCTTTCGGCACATCAACGTATCTCGTGTGCTCCTTTGGCGTTCCATATCGACGGAGCTTAAAGAAACTTGAAGATTAACATACCAGTGCTTTATGTTGCTCGAAAAGACACACAAGATGTACACAGCATGAAGTAACACACTAACTATATAATAATTAAAGGAATGTTAATTACAAGACACTGTAGTGTTATTATCATGCAACAATTTTACCAAAACCATCCGATATTGATATAAATATTATATCATTTCAACTGATCAAAGTGAAACTTCAGACAAATATTGCAAATTTAGCGAGAGAAAAATATTTACATTTCCATTTGAAACTCTGATTCAAATTCAGATTAGTTATAATTTAGGGCTATTTAGCATTTTTTACAAGAGTTTTATGTTCAGAGCGGATTAAGATATTGAAACTATAATCCTTATACTGCTGATTCAATCAAAACGCTGTTTCAAGAATCTTTTGTGAAACTATCGTTAACAAAACATAATGCTCATTCTAATTATGATTAGTATGATGGAGAAAGTAACATTTCATATACACGACCCATATTCATAATCCTTTCAATTTTCAATTTTCTGTTTAAATATTCATTGCTAGTATAAGCAAACTGATGAAGACTGAATTACATAAGGGAAAAGTTATTCATGCAATATTAAATAATGAAAATGATTGCCTTTTTGTTATAGACAACAACTCTGTTCGGGAATTTCCTTGGCTAATAATCTCTTTGGGGATTCAGGTACCAGGGGGAGTCAAATTAACCCAATTTTCTGAAAGATTTATGAATAATAATGAATATTATTGTAAGTCATGAAGTGAGGATACTTCATTTATGTTAAAGGTCGTCAGACACGATGTCTTCAAAGGTGCTGAAATAAAAAACCAAAAATGGGTCATCAGATATAAACGTTATCAATTTGTCTTATTCAAGATTCCTTTGGAGAATTTTGCCCTAACCCTCTGGGACAACGAAATTGTCGCAAAGTTCTTAAATATGTTTCTAAAAAAGTCTTTATTCTTGTTTGTTACGGATCTTGTTAAGTGCCCTAAGATGGGAAATAAATGTGTTTGAACATGTATTACGTCCCTTGAGAATATCATGAATAACTAACATGAATAATAAAAAAATTAGAAGATTTCGTTAACAAAATTTGTAAGAGAAAAGTAAACATGAAAGAAAGAAAGAAAATTGCAGGGACAAAATTCCAACCACTTAGACATGTGGACAAAGTCAATTAGTATAACTATGAGATTATAAACGTGAGGTCATTTAGTTCGAATCAACAAAGAAAATATCAGATACGGTAATTCAGTAAAAATAATCAAGATATGACCCAATTAACTCCTTAATCAGTTAAGATCAAATTTTGTAATTTAGTAATGGATTTGTAGAGTGCTTGTTTATATTACAAAAGAGAAACATTTCCTTGTGTTTGTTAAAGATAGATGTCCCCCAAGAGAATTATATGACGACCTTCTTTCTCTTGGAATGCCAAATGGGAAATAAATTGTACATGGGAAAAGTTAACGATCGACTAATCGTATTAGTCGAAGCATTTTGTGACGTCTGCACTGAGACTATATGCTTCGAAAAATTTTACATCTTCATTAATTAAACAGGAATAGCAATACACGTCACGAGTTCAAATATCAGTGTCTCGTGATAATAGTGAACATGACCTGATATAACCTTGGGGCCAGATGGGTAATGACAGTTGTTTACAAGAACACGACTTCAGAAAATGTTCTTTTCTTTCAAAGGATGAGATTTTAATCGAAAAAATCAATCATGGAGCAAACTTTGGTAGCTTTGCTACAATAGGAGCACGAGTACGGACCTACCATACTTCTGAATTTAAGTTTGGTCTGTTTCTACTTACTATTACGTCTCTATATCCCCTACCCCCTCCACCTCCCCCTCCCCCTCCCCCTCCCCCCCCAAACAAATAAAATGGTCCGAATATAACCGTACGTTATACAGAGACACGCCCTCTTACAGAATGGATACAATCCGCTAGAACACTCACGGCCCGATCATTGGACGACGATGACAAATTCTGACACGTCATTCCCTCAATTATGCAAATGAGGTTTGGTATCAACGTCACCCATTTGGGAAGATACTTTCTACACTGTTCTTCTATGTCTCCCTTCAAAATCACTTGTATACTGACAGTATGAGCATAATATGAATATCAGGTTTCTTTCAGATCAAGATGAGGAACTGTTGATACTGTCAGTACGAGTGCTCTGAAGCGTGATTTACGAGGACAGTATATAGTGGAATTTAGCATTAGAAAATTCTCCCAACTGGATGATAGCTTTGATCTTTTTTCAAAGTGTTCTGAAAGCCAATAATTGCAAATTTTGTATATTTGTCTAGAGAATTAATAAAGTACCGAGATTTCTTATATTTTATTTTTTGATGATTATTATTATTATTATTGTTTATTTATTCTTTAAGTGATTCAAAATTAAACTGAAAACGTTCGTTCTAAAGTAGGCCTATATTAAACTCACAGAAAATGTAGTTGACTTGCAACCACAATAGGCTACTACCTTGAAGCATCAAATATAGGCCTACTTCTGCCTGCCTTTTAATGAACGATTTTAAGTAAATCATCTCTTAGATTTTTCACATTTTTTGTACTCCTTCTCTGATATTTTGTTTCATTTTCCTCCATCGGCCGACCTTCAAAGAGCAAATAATTATCGATAAATGCTTTTTAGGTTTTAGTTGAAATATTCGTTCTGTGTTGTGTATAAATGAGGTCTTTCATATACGTTTATTTACAGTGTGCACGAATAACAACATTTGTATATATACGCGGTTGTCACTTGGCAGGTGCAACCTTGTACTGTTAAAATATTGCTAAAACGTAAGCATAAAAATGTCAAATATTCATCTTGTATTTAATATGGACTGATAAAAAAATAAAACTCTTTAGAGCAAGTTCTTGTCAATTTTGCTTGATTCTTGAAAATTGTTCGTGTGACAAACAAAAGAAGGAAAGGTTAAAAAGAAACGGAATTTGAAGGGGAAAAAACACGTTCTAGATTTCAATAAATATTTAACGGTTGCAAATCTTGTCAATGCAGGGTAACTACCGACATGATAGGAGGAACTATATTGTGTGACAAATAATATCTTGAAGGGATAATATACATTAGTATCTTCTATCTAGAGTTCTATGAGGAATTTGCGCACAATGCCACAAAGGTAGGGACTGTTATACTGAAGGGAGAATTAAAATCACTCCCAGATTAATGTATGTCGTCCAGTTACAGAGTTGTTGACAATTGACAATTCATAATCATGGACGTTAAATATGAATCTAAGAGACTGACTTCGGTCAG
>KN887518.1:14192-26472 GCA_000934455.1 Apostichopus parvimensis | reverse complement strand
AGTATATTCACAACCACTGCTCTGCGTAACTGTACTCAGCGACGAGGTCGCGTACACAAGTACTCCTATAACATTGATGAAGTCTGATTACCAATATGGACTCTCTACCCACACGTTTGTGTATATCATTTTTATGTTGCAAATATAATAGCAATAATAACGTTCGCATCGAATTGTGTGTAAAATTTAAAATGTTTAATCAAATCGATTCGCCAATTTAGCAGTGCAATGTTTTACCAGTCAAGTAAAGGATAAGTCATTTTGAGAGAAAAATGGTTCTGTTTTGATAAATATTAATGTCTGGAATTTTTATTGTAAGAATAACAAACTAATGTTCTCGCGGTATTTTATTTATATTTTACTTTAACTTACATGTGTATATTATTATTAGAATTTTTTTAAAGGAATATTTTTAATTAACCTTGTAAATACTGTGAAACTTTGTTTTATGCGTTCTTAGAGTTTTGTGGTTAATTTCGAAGTATTATTGTATATATTAGTATTATTGTAGTATTATTGTATATATAAGTATTATTGTATATATTATTGTCTTTCTGTAGTTCCCTTACATAAACGATCATCAATCAAAATTATCAATTCGTTCGCATTTTATGTTTGTAATGATAATTTTCATGTTGTCTGCGAATTTCAACCGACTCAAGTTGATTTCTTTAATAAACAGTCATAAATCGTGTTATTTTTGGTTTCTTTGTTTGTCTAATTCCTTCTCTACAATAACTGAAGGAAACCAGCGACTAGTAAAAGAAGAAGAAGAAACTAAGTTGAAGACGCTGACGTTACCAATGAGCATGTAACCTCAGATTACGTTCGAATTTGTTGAAGTTGAACAATTATGTTTGTCTCATATTATTATGATTTATTTTAAGAATATAATTTTATCTTGAATATGTTCAATTATCATAATTTAATATCCAAATTACTTGGAGTGGTTGGGGGGGGGAGGGGGGTTGCATGACTGAAAGCAATAAACTGACCCAGCGATATTCCTTATGCCTTTGTCTTAGAGGTGCTTTGGTCGACGACTTGAGCAAGTCCATGTATGACGTCAGCAACTCACCTATAAATCACTTTATCTTCTTTCAGTAAAAAGGTTCTAAAACAACATGGCAGTGTATATCCCATCTGGCTCAATCATTTGACAAAATTGACAAAATTTGACAAAATTCTATCGTATCGTTTCGCACGATATAACGTGTTTTCTTTTTGGGGATGGAGGGGGCGGGGGCTTTCTCTACCCAGCCCCCACCCCCTCACACACACACACACACACATATATATATATATATATGCACCTACCAACTGCCGTTTTAGTTCATATACATTTCCATGCACATAGATATAATGTTCGTCTCAGTCTGTTATAGTCAATGGAAGCTATACCAACAAGTGAACAGCTATCGCATAAACGTGATTCAAGAACTTATTTGAAATTTAGGCATTTTAATTGGTACCGCTAGACCACAGCCTATGCTGCCACTACAGAGTTTTTATTTTCTTTAACAATTATATAATCGCAGATACAGTGGACAGTTTGACAGAAAAAAACTCCATTTTCGGTCAAAGCGGAGTATTTCGTACGTAGTCAATAACTTGTCGGATTTTTTTTTTTATATATTTCTTTATCAGTGCCAAGGAACAATATGTATGGAAATAAGCATAATCATACTCGTTGAGGTCTAACTGGCAACTTTCATCCGAACTGGAACGGATAAAATGTTAATGTGGACGGATGCTAGATTTCATTCAATTCGCTCTGTCGATATAAATGGCATATGTGTTATTGGATTCAAACATTATACCGACCTTGCTGTACTATTCAGTCACGTGTCTATTCATGTCCAATCGAAACATGGAGGAAAAATATCACAGTTTGTCAAGCATAAACGTGATTAGTTTTCTGTGCGGTTAAAAGCCTTACATGAAGTTGATTCTCACAGAATAGGACAATGTAGCGCGAGATTTGATCATGTGTGTATATGTACTCAGTGTTTGCCTCGTGAAATGTACAACGGAGTATGCTTGATATCACATATAAATCGTTGACAAATCTACCTGATTCATTTGTCTTAATACCTCCTCAGTTTTCGGAGTAACAAGCCATCTGTCCATATGTGAAATTGATTAAACTCACAGTTCGGAGTTAGTTACCCATCTTAATTACCATGTGGCTTTGGAGAAAAATATAAACTAGTTCATATTGGAGAGGATATATTTTTCTCAATAAAACATGCCGAAAAACAAAAAAGCTGCAGGAATATCGACGACCGAACATAATACAATGAATATTCACATGTGATAAGTTGAAGGGAGGAAAAAGTCGTTATTTACTATTTATCTTATTACTTATTTATATTTTCATGCGAAAATGCGGCTGGATTATTGTGTGTTCAATCGTGTGTTTATCTGTGTATTGTTTAGCTGCAGGGGCTTTGCCTCACGTGACTTTCAATTTGGTTGCGCTTAATTCATTGCCTTTTCTTCTTTCTTAACTTTTTTTTTTTTTTGCAGAGAGGAATAAATAGTTAATTTTCAACAGTTACGGATTCATTTATCACTAGTTTACCATCGAGGACTCGCCGTTCAGCGAAATCTCCTACAGCTTTTTGTACATTGGAGGGCGATTTGAGAATTCCATATTATATTATATTAAGTTTATACAGTAAACATTATTCGAGTTATAACCAAGGAAGTTCTTGAACACGAAAGTCGCCTCATCAACAAATTAAAAATCTTCTTGATGACATTGACGATAAAATATTGCATTGTTCGGAAATGCTCGCGAAAGATATGTTTATTTTTGGTTGACAATTTCATGGTTTCTTAGTTCGTAGTATGGGATGTTTCTCACTAACTGAGTAATCATGGAAGGATAGCTAAAAGCAATTTTAATTATATTTCTATCCGACTGCTTGTGTGATAATGAAGACAGCACATACGGAAATTAATATTACGGAATAACCTTGTTAGTTTTTGGGGATTTTTTTTTTTACTTTTTCTTTTCAAAGAATGATTTTTGACATTTGAGATTAACTGTTTCGTAGCGGTCAATTTCTACGTTAAAGTTAACAGCTCTTTTCGTCTACGAATTTTTGTTTAGTTTAATTCTTGGATTTGAAACAATTTCATTTTGGAGAAATAATAAGTAAAGGAATTTCATTGACATTTTTTTCCATGCACCGTCTGTTTCCCGTTGGTTCTGGAAAACATACAATAAACGGAGACAACAATGGTAAGTTATTTAATATGAAAATTAAAGAAGCATTATATATAAAACTATACCATTAACCATACCTTGCTATTAATCCTACGTAACTGTGCAGTGTCATTATTAGGCGCGAAGAGCAATGAACATTACCAATTATTTTGTTTGACCGGGTATTCATAGATTTTTCTTTTGAACACAATGTACATGGCTTGATCAGTTTGTACTGTGAATAAGAGATAACCGTTAAGTAGTATAAACTGAAGTGTGTTATAACACCGTAACACATGTTAGACCTGTCAGCAGATGCTACTGTGCACCCAATGTACATGGCTTGATCAGTTTGTACTGTGAATAAGAAACAACCGTTAATCAGTTTAAACTGAAGTGTGTTTTAAAACCGTAACACATGTTACACCTGACAGCAGATGCTACTGTTGAAAATTTACTAACAGACGAATTCATTACTCAAAGGCTACATGTTTGAACTAATGACTGGTTATAGGAGACTAAACAACTTTCCCTATGTTTGACTAGTAAATATACCTTGTAAAGATGGTTCAAATTTCGGATTTTAAGCGTTTTGCAGTAAAGTGTCATCCACTTTCTGTTAAAATGTGGACGAAATTATTGGCGAAATCTTTAGAGTAGTCTGGTTAGTCCAGTCAATCAGTATTGTGTGTTTAGTATTTTCTGTTTATAAGTCCTTCTCGGTAGCAACTGGTCATAAATGTAACACATGTTCAGAAATTATAACACACATCAGTTGTAACTGATTAACGGGTACTCACCTTTACTAGTTGTAACTGATAAAGCCATGAGAAACGGCTGGTGTAATCTATTCCCTCTCCAAGGAACCTCGTGATACTCACTTGACCAATCATCGTCCTGATCATACAGTTACTGGCTCGATTAAATGGGGCTGGAGATGAGAGTGAATCAAGTAGTTTGGCTCTGTCTTGGCTGATTCTTCTTAAACAAATATTTTATAGACAGAGTTGCCTTCATACAGTGATAAGAATGTCTATTGAACGCTATTGTGTGCTTATACTGCGGCTTATATGGGTCCATGTGGCTAGAGTAAAGTCAAGGTGTGGGTGTGGGTTTATGGGTGTATGGGTGTGGGTGTGTGGGTGTGGGTTGGGTGTTGGTGTGGGTGTGGGTGGGGTGTTGTGAGGACGATGTAGGGTAACACCGCTGTTGGCGTCAGGTGGGAGTTGGTAGGGATGGGTTAGACTGACGCAGATAGAGTTGGACAGTTGGTGAGGATGATGAGATAACAGAAAGAAAAAAATCTAACAAACATCAAATACGACTTTCGAGAAGGATTCTGCAAAGGTTTGTGGGGACACGTTTTTTGCGTAAACTTACTGATTACGAGAGGTGATATTAATGTATTCACTATTGTTTCGGTTCCCTAAACCTTCATCTCGCTTTATGCATTATGATGATCATATAGGATTTGTAAGTTAATTACATGGAATCAACAAACATTATCTCATCAACCTCAAATACATTCATCTCCTCCCTACGACTGTGTATCTCTAACCCTTGCACCTCACATTCGTTTTTTTATATAATCAACCTCTTCGGTAATTGTATTTTGAGTTTTCCTCAATCTAGTGATAGCATAGTCGATCGCTGTAGAAAAAAAGAACACATGACCTAATATGGTACATCAGTCCACCAAAATGTCACCAAATTAGCTATAATCTTTGATGGTTCTCACTACACGTCTACGTATCATTAACAATGCCACTATCGTAATCTGCTTCCCTTAAATCTGTTCTTATAATTCTTGTCTAAAACTATATGACATATTTTAGCAGACTGATCTCACAGTTTACACCGGAGTAACCTCTCATTAAATTTAACCGCGATGTCACTCCGATGTAAAGGTTTGTAATAATGGGAAAAGTCAAACAGTATCTTTATATGAGAGTTATCTGTATTCCTGAGGTCACTAGTTCAATTTCTTACCGAACTACTTTCTGACCCAAAAAAATATATAAAATATAAGTTATCCGTATCACAACGAAACTTGTCTTCATTATGCATAATTTCAGTCCAAAATCTTATGATAGACCTTTTTTTTTTGGGTTTTCTTTTTATGTGGTATATGTGTAAACTTTTAAGTTAACATCATCTCCCGGAGAAAGATGATAATATATATATGACACGATAAAATTTCGCTGCATTCGATGCGAATGAGATATTTGTCTGTGATCAAACAAAGCTTGCATTAATCTTGTTCATTTCTACATTCTTCACTCTATACATCATCACATATAAGACTACTAGATACAGACAATCACAGTATGAAGGTAACAAATTATTAAAAGCAGAGCGTGCTGGGCCCAGAATCCAGAGTTCCGAAGATCTTCTGCTGTCCTCTTTTTAAGCGTTCTAAGTTGTTAAAAACTGATGACATTATTATGGTTAATCTTGCTACATTTGCTTATAAGGCATGGAATGCACTGTTACCAAATGGTTTTAATGGCTACTTAATAAGTAACAGTGATATTCATCATTACAATACCAGATTTTCAGGCAATGCACATTATAACAGGTATAATTCTACAATGGGGGTGTTATCACTAAGGGCATGTACAATCAAAACATGGAATTCTCTATCAGACGATATTACAAATAAACCCTCTGCAAAATCATTCAGAAGAAACTTTATTCAAAACATTATTGCATCTTATTAATTGAACATTTTCTATTTCCTTTTCCTCTACTTTGTTAGGCCATCTGAAGGTTTTTTAGAGGACTTCCTTTTACATTGTATATATTCACGTGATAAAACAAATAAATCAATCAAAATTACATTCTCTAATCTAAACAGGAATGAGCCAATATTATTTGTAACATCCATTTTGGAGTCCTGATTCTTTGATGACTTTTGTATCATATTGAGTATTTGGTTTTGTTATCCATTCAGTATTTACAATTAGCAGAGTGGCGCAGCGGAAGCGTGCTGGGCCCATAACCCAGAGGTCCGGCTCTGCTACTGACGTTTTATTTTCACATCCTCTGAACAGGACTGAACCAATCGATTATTTGTAACATCCATATAGTGTTCTTATACTTTACTGACTTTTACATCATATTGAGTATTTGGTTTTGTTATCCATTCAGTATTTACAATTAGCAGAGTGGCGCAGCGGAAGCGTGCTGGGCCCATAACCCAGAGGTCCGAGGATCGAAACCTCGCTCTGCTAATGACGTTTTATTTTCACATTCTCTGAACAGGACTGAACTAATCGATTATTTGAAACATCCATATGGTGTTCTTATACTTTACTGACTTTTGCATCATATTGAGTATTTGATTTTGTTATCCATTCAGTATTTACAATTAGCAGAGTGGCGCAGCGGAAGCGTGCTGGGCCCATAACCCAGAGGTCCGAGGATCGAAACCTCGCTCTGCTACTGACGTTTCATTTTCACATTCTCTGAACAGGACTGAACCAATCGATTATTTGTAACATCCATATGGTGTTCTTATACTTTACTGACTTTTGCATCATATTGAGTATTTGGTTTTGTTATCCATTCAGTATTTACAATTAGCAGAGTGGCTCAGCGGAAGCGTGCTGGGCCGATAACCCAGAGGTCCGAGGATCGAAACCTCGCTCTGCTACTGACGTTTCATTTTCACATTCTCTGAACAGGACTGAATCAATCGATTATTTGTAACATCCATATGGTGTTCTTATACTTAACTGACTTTTGCATCATATTGAGTATTTGGTTTTGTTATCCATTCAGTATTTACAATTAGCAGAGTGGCGCAGCGGAAGCGTGCTGGGCCGATAACCCAGAGGTCCGAGGATCGAAACCTCGCTCTGCTAATGACGTTTTATTTTCACATTTTCTGAACAGGACTGAACCAATCGATTATTTGTAACATCCATATGGTGTTCTTATACTTTACTGACTTTTGCATCATATTGAGTATTTGGTTTTGTTATCCATTCAGTATTTACAATTAGCAGAGTGGCGCAGCGGAAGCGTGCTGGGCCCATAACCCAGAGGTCCGAGGATCGAAACCTCGCTCTGCTACTGACCTTTTTTTCACATTCTCTAAACAGGACTTAACCAATCGATTATTGGTAACATCCAAATGGTGTTCTTATACTTTACTGACTTTTGCATCATATTGAGTATTTGGTTTTGTTATCCATTCAGTATTTACAATTAGCAGAGTGGCGCAGCGGAAGCGTGCTGGGCCCATGCTGAGTCAGTACTTGTCAGCGAGTCAGTACTTGTCAGCGTGCTGAGTCAGTACTTGTTCTGTACCTTGACTGGTTCAGACGTACTTTCAGTAGACCAGTTTGGTCCCCTGAATTCTGCCTTTCTACTCATTGCTTTACCATTCTTTCCTCCTTTATTTTCTGTGAGAGGAAGATTGTATCTTTATTAAACGGACTGGTTGGTATATATTCGTTTAACAGTTGGGATTTTTCGATAATTTCTCGGCCATTCCTAGGTTGCCACGGCGTCTCGCGACGCACGGGCAAGCCTTAGTAACGGTATGGCTTCCGCGAAAACTAGTGGTTCCATATTGAAAACGTACAGTGTTAGAGTAGTTGATAATGCTTATAATCCTATTGATGTGATTAGTGCTGTCACAATGGATATAGGGAAGGAAAACGTAAGAGGATGTGTAAAGACCAATGGGCAGTGGATTATTACATTGAAATCGACAGAAATCGAAGATGACGAACTGACCGGTAAACTCAAAGATCTAGGTTGCTCGATCAAGTCTAAATGGACAAGAAAATACTACTCGGCATTCCCAGAAGTAGAAAATGGAATCCGCTTCGTTCGAATTGAACTTCCTCCAAAGGCTAAAAGTTTGCCGTACGCAATTAACATTGGAGGCGAGCACATCAGACTAAAACATAACGGACAAACCAAAGTGTGTAACAAATGCTTAAGTGATGACCATATCATGAGAGACTGCCCACAATATACCTGCCGGGAATGTGGCACACAAGGACACACAGAGAGCCGCTGCCCAGGCGTCAAGTGTTATAAATGCAACAATTTTGGACATAAGAGTTTTTTATGTGAGGCAGAAAGCACAGCCTCTCATTCTGAACCTGAACCTATGGAAGGTACACCAGAACCCAAGCCGACACCGACACCAGCACCGCCAGCAACACCGACACCGTCAGCAACACCGACACCAACAAACAGTAAATTGTCCGTACCGGCCGATCCTAATGCAATGGACACAGCTACATCTACTAAGGCAACAAAGAGCCCAGCCGAAACCAAAACTATGGAGACTAATGACAAGTCAAGTGTAAAAAATAAAGCAAAACCAGATCAGAAGCCAGGAAAAACAGGGACAAAGCGAACTGCGTCTAGTGATGAAGAAGCTTTCCTTGAAACAATGGTAAAACAAAAAATACAGACCATATCACGCAGAATGAATATATCGCCAAATCTCCGGTTAGCCCGGTTAGCAAGGATGTACAAACCCAAGGAAAAGACGATACCATGACTCCTTTTCGCGTAACAATGTTCCTCTTAACCACACTGAACTGTAATGGATTACGGAATGCTGAAAAAAGGAGAGAACTCTTCAGCCTTGTAAAATCTAAAAGGTATGACATTACAGTTCTAGTTGAAACCTTCTGGGACGAAGAAATCCAAAAAGCTGCTTTAATCGAATGGGGTGGCAAAATGTACTCTTCCTTTTGTACCCACCAGAAAAGAAAAGGAGTAACCGTTCTGTTCAGGAAAAATAGTGATATTGATATTACAAACTGCATAACAAACGATAATGGTCGTTTTATTCCAATAGACTTTATCATTGATGAGCGCCCACTATCTGTAATTGGAATATATGCTCCGAACAACCAGATAGAAAGAAGAGTTTTCTTTCAAAATCTACAGTATGAGCTTACTAAAATAGACAATGAAATTATAATAGCTGGAGACTTCAACAATGTTTTGAACACCAATTTAGACAAATTCCCTATCAGAGCTCACCCAGATTCCTCTCGTAAACCTCTTAATGACATCATGGTAAAATATCATCTCGTTGACATATGGAGGAAGAGAAACCCTCGCAAAGTTAACTTCACATGTATCCGGAATACTATGAATGGCCTGTCATCATCAAGGATAGACAGAATACTTACCTCTGAAACCATCGTAAATTGTGTTTCTAACAGCAATATAGCCAAATACCCACGGTCAGACCACGATTTCGTTGTAATTAGTCTAGATCTCTCTAGTCAACCACGTGGACAAGGTTGTTGGATTTTTAACAATTCCCTGCTTTATGATGATGACTACCTTACATCAATTCGTGAATTACTTGGAGAAGCAAAACTCCACGAGGATTTTGAAAATAATTTCTTATCATGGTACGACGGCCTCAAAAAAAGAATTAAAGATGCAACGATAAAATTTAGCAAAAGAAAACAGAAATCACTACGTCGGGCCAAGAAGAAGCTGACAAAACAAATTGACTACGAGAAATACAAAGCTCAAAAATTCTCCGATTACGACTGTACCCATCTTAAAAACCTAGAAGATGAGTCGAACCAACTTTCATTAAGAGAATTACAAGGAACCTTCCTCAGGTCTAAAATTCAGTGGCACGAGGAGGGTGAAAAATCAACAAAATTTTTCTTTAACCTTGAAAAATCAAGGCAAAAAAAGAAGGTAATGAAACAACTACTAACTGACCAGAGCTTAATCATCACCGATCAACACGAAATTATGAAAGAACAAGTAAAGTTTTATACAAACCTCTGCCAAGCCGAAGAAACCGACAACGAATCGCGGGATCAGATACTTTGTGAACTCAGAAGATTTCTCTCGCCAATGGACGTTGAAGCATGTGAAGCTAATATTTCATTAGATGAGTTGAAAGCCGCTCTGTTAGCAATGAAACCGAACAAAAGTCCAGGACTAGATGGAATAACTGCTGAATTTTACAAAGTGTTTTGGCGGGATTTTATCGATATTTTTACTAGACTCATTGAGACATCATTCCATGACAACGAACTCTGTGAATCCATGAAAATAAGTATACTTACCCTTATACCCAAGAAAGGAGATCTTCGTAGTTTAAATAATTGGAGGCCAATAAGCCTCTTAAATGTCGATTACAAAATGATTGCCAAAGCTCTCGCCAAACGTATCACAAGTATCAGTAAGAATATTATTTCAGAAGATCAAACGTGTTGTATTCCTGGAAGAGATATTTCTGAAAACGTGCTTACTATGCAAAATGTAATTGAGTATGTAAATTCATATAATAAACCAGGTTTTATTCTTAAAATAGACCAATATAAAGCCTTCGACAGAGTTGACCATAACTACCTCTTCGAAGTCGCTGAAAAATTGGGTTTTGGTCCTAAGCTCCTAAAATGGATCAAACTGTTTTATACCAATATCGAGGGCCGAATCAAGCACAATGGTTATATTTCCGATCCCTTCCCTGTCAAAAGGGGAGTTCGGCAGGGCTGCCCACTCTCAGCCATGCTCTATGTTCTCTGTGCCGAGCCATTTCATGAAGCTATAATTAAATGTCCATATATTCATGGTATTAAATTTTGTGAAGTCGAAGCCAAAATTTTTCAGCATGCGGACGACACTACCTTTTTCGTGTCTAGTATCACAAGTATTTATTCTATTTTTAACATCATTAAATTGTATGAACGTGCTTCTGGCTCTAGTTGTAATATTGATAAAACTGAATTACTTAGCATTGGGTGCAGCCATGTTAATCCCAGCAATTTCGACTTCCCTGTGAGGAAAGATTTCATTACAGTTTTAGGTGTTGCTATTGGTAACGATAAAAAGTCAATCGAAAAAGAAAATTGGGAGAAAAAAGTTACCTCCTGCCGTAAATTACTAAATACCTGGAAAGGTAGAAAATTATCTTTTAAGGGTAAATCTCTCATTATAAATTCGCTCATCGTAACTCGCTTAGTATATTTGACCACTGTTTTACCAGTCCCTGATTGGGTTATCACCACATTACGTCAGAGTGTAGTCGATTTTATCTGGAGAGGTAAAAAACCTTCCATTAAGTATCTTAACTTGCTTTTACCAATCGACAGAGGGGGGTTCAGTTTGAGCGACATTGAATTAACAAGAGATGCTCTTAGAATTAAATTTTGTAGTAAGATATTAAGCAATAACATTAATATTAAATTACAAAAATTAATGTTGTATTTTTTAAATATGTATGAAGATATGAGCCTTGGGCGTGGTATCTTTCAAATTACTCCTAACCGCAAGTCTGTTCATAAGCTAAGCCCGTATTACTGTGAACTCATGTTAGCATGGGATCGGCTAATTCAAGGCCGTTTCTGGCTACCAGAGACCAGAGAAGACATCCTCAATCAACCTATCTTTAGTAATACCCTGATTGTTGACAATGATAGTCAAACACTTTTTAATCGTCACTTCATTAAAGGTGGTATCGTTTCTGTCAGTGATCTGATGTATGAGATTATACCCACTTCTCTGCCAGCCAAGGCCGTGCATGAGTGCATTGAGCTTGCTAATCCTGATAATCCCCTTACAGTAATCGATGTTCAGAATTATATCGATGTCATTCTCTACGCCTTTCCCTCTGACTGGTTACATGTTATATTTTCTTCTGATGCAATTGTATCTACGCAAATTGACTATATTCCTACTGTAAAATTTCAAAATGGCAAAAACATTATAGATGCCTCCTCAGTTTCGTGCAGAATAGCTTCACGCCTTTTGCGTAACAATCTTAACACATCGCCCAAGGGCGAAGAATACTGGAAGCAGCATTTTCCCAGTCTTGACTTTTCTAATAGATGGAGTAACATATATCGTTCTCCAAAGTGTTTCTTTGACGCCGATATCGACTTCAAAGTATTTCATAATATTCTTTATACTAACGACAAATTGTACAAGTTTGGATTAACCGATTCTCCTTACTGCACCTTTTGCAAAACCACGAACGAAAGTACTATACATCTTTTTATTGAGTGTTCTGAAGTCGAAAATTTATGGCACTTTTTGGTTAATAAGTTGAGTACT
>KN887517.1:87634-105670 GCA_000934455.1 Apostichopus parvimensis | reverse complement strand
GCTTCAGACCAACTGTTTAGTTAAATTTAGAATTAATCAATTAAACCAGTCTTTTCTAGAATTCATTCAATTGCAAGCATTCGATATCATATTGATTTTAATTATCCCTGATTTATTGTTGCATCGACTCCTGTCACAAATAATGGATCGATTTGACCTCATCTCTGATGGGTCATAATTCATTTTTCCGGCAATTTCCGATCTTTGTTTAGTCTTCGCTTTTGCATCATTCAAGCTTTTCTTTCCCTCTTTAGCATGCGTCTCGTACTCAATATTGTTATTTATCTCTTCCTTTTAGGAAAAATCCTAACGCACCAGAGCCTATGATAGCCGCCGCTTGCTCTGACCATTCGCTTCGATTTTTCACTCGAGACAAAGTCAACCCCATTGGCAGTATGATAGGTAGGTTTTAAGTTTTCAGCCTCCTTAGAGCAGCAGTGTGCAGTGTTGAGTAGTCGGTGTAGTTTTTGCTGATGACGGTATTGATTTGAACGGTCCTAACACGACGCCTCGGGCAAGAAAAGATTTGATTGCGAAACACCAAAGTATTGGGACAAGTTGCCCTGAATTTACAAGTACGGATGCTCTCTTGGGTAGAAAATACACTGACTGTGAGAAAATGGCACAATTTGGGGAAATTTGCAGAAATGATCGCTCTGTGTAAGAGGTTAATGGGTGGAAATATTCTAGTACAAAGCAATTGTTTTAATCCTTTTGCAACTGCTAGAAGAAAAAGGATAGTTTTTGTAAAACTTTAGAGACTGGGAAATGTTCTATGTACTGGACTGTCGTGGATAATTAATCTTTTATTCTCTTCCACGGTGATCTTCATTTTCAACCTGTTTGAATAAATGGCTTAGAAGTGTCAAATCCACCGTGACAGATGTGAAATGGGGAATATGGAGAAGTTCTATTCCTGCGTTTCAAGTAGAGACCGGAATTGTGCAAATTACTGAATGTCCTGCTCACAGCAGTGAATAGAAACTAGTTAAGTGCTTGTGTGTTTAGGTAATATTGTAGTTCAATGATAATAGATTGCCGCATCTGATGTATGTGCATGAACAAACAAGTGGAGTAATTATCAAATTGAAAACCGAAAATGACATTATGAATAGTATTTCAATATGAGCACTGACATATTAGTTAAATAAATGTTCAATTAGACAGATAATGTGTCAAATTTTGAAGAGACTAATTTAAAGCAAGTTTAAGCAACCATTATGCATTTGATATTGACGGTCTGAGGAATCTTCTTTTGTTTGGTACTAATTGCGTTGTAATTAAACACACAATCATGATAGGGTACATTCTTGTTAAAAAAATTTCCATGTTTTTGTACCAAAACATTAATGGGACGCATGCGTGGGCAGACGTTTTGACCACAATACGTAATATACAAATAAGTGTAGCCTAATCAGTGAACGATATTCGCTGGACTCTGTAGTGCAATGCAAGTGACCAATGACTCACAGGTTTTGCGGAATTGGTCCATCAACTGTTCTCTTGCTGCGGGAATGTTGACAGCATCAAAGAGACATTACGAAATGGAATGGTTAACTACGTAGATCTGCATATGAAATATTACACAGTTATGAACGGAGATCGGTCAATACACCGGCAGCGCATGTATCCAATCATCGATTCATCTTGACTAAAACAATAACAAACAATGAACACCATTATTTGGTTTGAACATTTGATTCATTGTATCTTTGTAAATGGGAGAAAACATTGGGAAAATGTACAGTGTCATGATCATGTGATTATGTACTACCTAATAGAACCATTTGAAGTACCCGAAAATGATTGTACAGTATTAGGTAGGTTATTTCTTTTGAATATGTAACACATAATGGTGCTTTTATCCTTTCTTAAATTCTTTGCTTGTCATAGATTAAAGCATGACTGTCACAATCTCTCTCTTTCTCTGTTTAATTGGCCAGAATCTAAATGTTTATACTAAATTTCCCACTTGAAATCGATAAATTTTCTAATACAAACACCATCAGCCTCTCCAATTATTTCTTGATTGTACTTTCCCTTCAATCCTAATTTCCAGATACCGAGCTCAAAGAAATTTATGGCAATGGTTACTATGGTAATAATGGTATATCCATTGGTTGAACAGGCAGACTGTTTATGAAAAGTAATTTACCGGATGTCTGGACTATACTAGTAGTCAGGTTATCACAGTGAATGAACAGATCGTGAGGACTTACTTTTTAGGAACGTGGCTTCGCCAGACACTTATAAGCGGGAGGGGAAAGCGGAACTGCAACATTTGGTGGAGGGAGAGAGGGGGCACAGATTCTAGTAAAGGCCATGGGAAGGGCCAGTGTGCCAGTACAAGCGAAGCCAAGAGGCCTGCCGAAGGGCCTCTGGTGGAGGTCAAGGGGTGAACTCCCATGTAGCATTGCAGTTTTCATCATTTCCAGAACTGATATGTACCAGATTCAGATCAGCAGAATTTTGTAGCTAAATGGCCCAAGTAAATAATCGTCAGGAGAAGTCAAAATGTTGTGTATCTTCCTGCCTAGAAGGTTTTTATCTGGCCAATGTCAAAATTTGTTGGGGATCACCAGGAAGGCACCAAACATTTTTTGGGGGAAACGTTCTCCCATGCCTTCCCCCTACCCCCCCCCCCACCCCTAGCATAGTAGAAAAATTCTTTACTTACACCTAATGTGAATATTAGTGTATTCTTACATGTATGCTTATAGCACATAGCAAGCAGGCAGTCCCATTAATGACTTTCACAGTCTTTACTTAGATCTAATGTGAGTAGTGTGTTATTATATATGCTTATAACCCATACCAAGCAGGCATTCTCATTATTGGCTGATAGTCTAATATACTTAGACGTAATGTGAATAGTGTGTTATTATGCTTATAGCCCATAGCAAGCAGGCAGTCACATTATTGGCTGATAGTTTGATATAGTTAGACCTAATGTGAATAGTGTGTTATTATATATGCTTATAGCCCATAACAAGCAGGCAGTCTCATTATTGGCTGATAGTCTGATATACTTAGACGTAATGTGAATTGTGTGTGATTATATGCTTAAACCCCTTATCAAGCAGGCAGTCTCATTATTGACTCATATTGTTTGACATACTTTGACCTACATGTAAATATTGTGTGATTACAGTATATATGCTTATAGCCTACAGCAAGCAGGTAGTCTCATTATTGACTCATATAGTCTGTTAAACACTTTGATTTGTAACATTTAAATACAATATTTCTTAATAACATACATTATAGTTGTAGTCACAATATTGCATTGACGGTTGGCGGAAGATTATCTGACGTGGACTAATGAAACTACTTACATATATATTGATCTAGTTACCCAATTAGCTTATTGCGTTTGTACCTTAAAATACGGGTTCGCAATTAAACGAATATCCAAGTTCTAACAGGTCTCTGACCAATCAGATGTGTACATTAATTAGTTTGAGGAATAGAGGTCAGATTGCTCAGTAATACCAAAACAAGGGCCTACTGGAGTGTTTTCTTTTCTTACATTATCTATGAACGAGTAATATTGCCAACTTACTGTACCATTTAATAAACCTCACACCCACACACACACGCGCACATGTATGTTTGTATTACATTCAGACCGAGGACCCCATTGTATTTTCCATTGTTCAAATCCACGTACCCTAACCTTAACAATACCCCCATACAATAGAATTCTTCCGAGGACGTGGTGATTCTTTAGAAATCACAACCGAGGACCTGAAATTCTTTTGTTCAAGTCCTCGGTCAGAATACAAAACAAACGCACACATGCACACACACACGCACACGCACACACACTCAAAAGAAAAGGGTAAAAAGCTGCTAATACCATCAGTTAAAGAGTAACAGTCTTCCCACTGTGAATTAGATTGGTAAACATATATCTACCTGTACATCAAATTTCTACCTGTACATCAAATATCTACCTGTACATCAAATATCTACCTGTACATCAGGCCTTTGCATTATGCATCGTTAATGTCTGGCACAGCACTGTACATATACATTCAGCAATCAGCAATCATTTCACTAGATGTACACAATCACACCCATTTATCATTTATACACAAAACGTCAGAAATCAACCTTTGTTTCTATGGCATTTCATCTCGGTCTCTGATGTAAATTATTACTTGCATGTAAATCAGAAGATAACATGATGACTCATAACCTCTACAATAACATAAAAAATAATCTTCATCACATCTCATTATTATTTGATTTTACTCTGGGAATCATATGCCTATTTTATGAGCTATATTCCTTTTACTTCTTGAGACAAACCCCCCCCCCCCTTTTTTTTCTTACTGAATTCAGGATATTATGAATCCATGGTTACACATTTCAATTTTGGAAAATAAACACATGTATCCAAGTTGTCACGGTTCTTTCTCCTCTTACAATAATTTTCAGAATCAGGATTGCAAGTGATCATTTCTGCAATTACCGTACTCATGAGTCTTTGCGAGATCTACCAATAGTTAACATGTGACCTTGGCTTGATAAATTCTGGAATATTCAATCTTTTTTTGCGCTTCATCAGATCAGAAACCCGAGCTGAAGTTTTAAATGTCAGGCTATGTAAAAGCTGTCGGAATTTCTTTTTTTCTCGCTCCCCAGTTTGGTAGTATTGAGTAAAACTCTTTCAAGTTTTACTTTTTGTAACAGTTTTAGGGAGAGAGAGCATGACATATATAATTGAAATGAACTGGTTTTTATTAGGTTACCGATTCTACGAAGAAAACAGCTGGAGTTAAAAACAGAAGCACCTGAATCTGTTTGCATCACTTAAAATTCAATAAAACAGAAGGAAAAACAAAAAAAAAACGGGGAGAGAAAAGTTTGTGTAAACAACTTGAAAAGAGTTACATGCTTACCAAGTCATATCCTGTGACATTACACAGTGACATGAATGAAGGATTACATTCACTGTTTACTTTAGAGGAAAGGTTGGAAAATCGATGACAAAAAGTCTATTTGAATTATGTTGAGATGAACATGTCGAGTACATCTCAGTTTTGTAGGTGGGTCGATTATTGCCGTGAACTTAATGCAATAAAGAAAGAGAGTGTTGGAATAAGATCTTTATTTCTTTCTGACGTTTTAAGGGGTTACGTATCGGCAAAATTAATGTCTTTCTGATCGACTTTTTCTTTAAGAATAGATCATGTTAGCGGTAGAAGGCAAAAATTTTACCGCTGGTAGACAGATATGATAGCCTACATTGGGAAGAAAAGCATAATGTTGTTTATAGTCAGGAGTGTTAGTTATGGAGAAGATGCTTCTTAAATAGGCATGACCCATATGAACACTGTGGGAGAAATGTGTATAGGTTTGGTGAATACAACCACCAATGTTTAGTCAGTAAAACTCTCGTTTGGGTGGATGATGGGACTACCACTATTTTTGTCTTATTTTCATTGTCTCCAAAGTACGGGTATGCAATTGATGAATTTGATGTTAACAACTAGTATCCTGTGGGTTGACCTCCAAAGCTGATTTTGGTAGTCTGAACGGGAACTTGGTTGTCCTTGATGATGATCTGATGACCGTTTTAAAATTGTGCCTGCTTCTCACTTTATATATCGCTCTATGAGGAGGGTAACTACTTGTTTTATTTTCATTTTTAAATTATTTTTTAAATTGTGCAATATAAATTTGCCATACCGGGAAGCACAACATAGTGGGTAGCCTGTCATACCATCATGGTACATGCATTACAATGGCGTAATCTCCTTACAGAACAATAGACATCTCATTTATTCATCCTTGAAAAGTGATGTATTTGAAATGTCTTCAAGTTCTAAACTATCAATGTATCCAGAATTAAAGCCTTCAAAAAACTCTTTCCAAAAGGAAAAATGAAAATTAATTTTGTAAGAATGCCCATCTTCCTTTGTATTTTAATTTTATAAATAATGAAAATGATATACATTTCCATCCTTAAATACCATGATGATGTCTTTAACTTTGGTTGATATAGATCAATGCAGTCATTAAGCTTCATTACCATCACATAGATTCAACATGTTATTTACACTCAGCTAGTGAATTTACTTAAGAATATCGTCTTAGCTCACAAAACCATTTCACATTTGCTTTCTTGTTTGTGTTTTTAAGAGTAGGGAATGATAAAGGGCTATTTCTATCAGCAGTGAATGGAAAAGATTTATAAATATTTTTTCCCCCTGGCAAATGGAAGTTAATTACCTAAGACTTCTCCGTTCAATGTTTATGAAACTTTGAAGAGATGGATTCTTTTAGGGTAGCTTTTAATCACAGAGCTATTAATTTTGTTGTAAGCAATCACAAGTTCAGATGATAAAAACAGTTTTTTTTGTTGATGAAAGCACAAAGTTTTGCCATGTTTCAATAATACTGGATGATAGAAATACTCACCATTCAAGTATTTCTATATGTTCGTGAGTACAATGTGAAAGAGGGCTATAACCCTCTTGCCTGGGGTCAATTTAGGGGTCCGACAAAATATGGAGAGAATCTAGGAATATAGGAGATAAATTATAGTCACAAAAGCCTATTTTCAGTGTGATAATAATCTCAGGCAAAATGAAAAGTGCAAAAAGGAGGTCAGGTTGATGGAACTCTCCCAGGGCCCTAGCTCTCAATGTCTCTCGGCTGCAGTGCTAAATTGTTACCAATTGTGTGAAATGTAGGTAGATCAGAGTGCTCGGAGGGGGCAGGTAAGTATGGTCGGCATTCTTAAATACCCAAACCAGTACTTGGTGGAGTTTGACAATTTTGTTGACCAAACCTAATTTCCACATACTGTAGTAATGACTAGTGAAGTCTGAAGAGCAAATTAGAAAGTTTCAAAAAGTTTGCCGATTTTCTTCATTATATATTTGTCCACTGTTTAAAGTAAAAGTAAAAGGATTTAGTAGATTGAATACGTCCAATGTTCACACAATCTAGCACTGTGCTGTAGTTTACTTCGCTCCTCTCTTACCTGTCTTCTTAACCTAGATGCACACCTATCTACCCTAGCCTATTAACCAGGTAACATTCTTGCACAGCGCCCCCAATGACCCCTGCCACCGGTCACCCTCCCTTCCGAAGCTGCCATTCAACAGCCTTTGACAAGCGTGTGTCAATTGGATATCAAATATCTTTTGATTTCATAAGCTCTGCCCTAAATGTCGCTCATGTTCTAGCAAAGATCTGTGCGAGATATGCGTCACATTCTCCTTGGAGAACTGGAAGGAGATAGAGAATATGAGGCAGAGGCTAATCGACCAGCTCCAGGCCAGCCCCGGCCAAACCCGGCCACCCCCGGCCATTCAGGAGCCTGTATCACAGACAGAAGAGAGCCATCCGGGCACTCATGTCTCCATCGGAACCCAGAAGCTCGTGTCCGATTCCATCGCCAGGAACTCTGCTATGCTGCACTGCACTGTATGTATAGTATTGAGCCTGATCCTCCTGTGCTCATGAATGCAGATTTTAAATTGTCTGTCACTGATACGATTTATGGTTTAAGATGGAAACCAATCCAACGACTGTCCTTCCCCTTGAAGATTATTATGGTGAATTTAACTTCATTGAAGTAGGCTAGGCATAATTGGTGAGCGTAATTCACATCAGAGAGAGACTAGAATCTATGGTAGATCTATGTAGTGCTCAACGAGAAGGAGGTTTATACTTATAAAGTAAGCCTATCGTTGGAAGGCCTAAATAGCTTATGGGTCTCTTAACTCCCGATCCAGAGCGGTAACAAGGTTGCCGCTCTCGAAAAGTCGACCTTCGACTGAGATTTATTAGAAGGAGATTTATTTCTATGTACAGTATTCTTAACGAGGTGTACTGCCTGTGAAATGTATGGGAATAACTACATACATGGGTAAGATCTTATTTTAGGCAGATAGATAGAAATGTCTAATAATGTGTCTGTAAAATAAAATATAAAGTTCTTGAAAATAGTCGTTCTTTAAAAGGCCAACAAAGTCTATGGAGAGGTTTTGTATGTTTGGATCTGCCTTTGTACTTGTATAGCATTTTGGTTTCAGGGGAAGTATAAAATGAATTGCGTTATTGACGTGTTTTCCATCCTTAAAAAGTGGTTATATTTTGCATGTCCAAAATTTTTAAAACTCTACCTGGCAATTATTACTCAAAATCAGATTGTAGTTTAACAATTAACAATTAGCCATCCTCCCAAATATCTTTTGCTACATGAATCTTAATTTAATGATTAGCTATGAAATGCATTCGATTCTCTTCTCAAAAGTGTGTTTCTTCGTCACTTTTGATGATATTAGTCCAAGCAAAGTTGAATTGTAGTCCAGTCTTCCGAGACGACCAAATTTCGGGCGGGTTGTCGTTCACATCAAAGTTCTGGTTTCGGACAACCAAAATGTGCTGCCTGCTTGTCCGAGAGATAACCAGACAAAAGTCGTTAAAAAAAGTTGTCCTGTTAGTATTAATCAAATGTTAAGGCAGCAGTTTAGGGACTTTCAAAAATTTGCACTTTAACTTCAAAACTTTAATCTAACATTTAATCTAACCCATGCTCCAAATTGTGTACTGTAAAAGCATCTTGGACTTCCCAAACTTGCAGTGTCATCTACACATATTTTTGCATTTGTAAACATTTACTTCAGCTCTCATGTAGTTTGCTTCACTATACACATTTGGTCTCCAATAGACCATACCTGTACAAAGTGGTCAAACATACTGTACTTTTGCTCTGGACCCCCGCTGAAAACCCGCTTCTAGGTCAAAAGGTCAGAGCCCACAATGTCTTCCTACTGCAGCTGCTTTCTTGAAGTAAATCAGAACTCGGAAGTTTGTTTTAAGCCAAACAAGTGTGATGGTACTTTTTGCATTAGTACTGTCAACATATTCTTGTGTGGATCAAGCAAAAATATCATTTCAAAGAAGTTACAGCCGCCTCAAAGAAAGATTAAGTGCAACAGATGTCAAAACGTGATTCTGATTAGTCTTTGCAGGGCATAAATTAACCCATTTCAAAACAAGTTTAAATACGGAGTGTTTTTGTTTTCTCCCTGATAGAAGCCCCTTAGTTTTAACCATGTTCTGTATTTTCTCTCAAATGAACTGAAGGATGTAATTATGATTGGCATGTATATCAGTGGATGAAGTTGATTTAGATGACATCACAGGAAATGAAGACAAAATAGTAGAAAAGATTCTAGGGAAACTTTACAAGTCTTGATCAAACACTGTTGAACTTACATTTTCAGGCAAAGATGGAGGTTGGTATCCAGGGTTAGTACAGAGGTAATATGTTGGCCTCATCGGTTGTTTAGCGTCCATTTCGGTCTTATATTTAACAGCAGGGTTACTGTGGAATTGAGTTGTGTTTACTGGCGTAACATGTCATAGGTTAATATAGCTGGTTTGGCCAGCTGTCAATATTTTGAATTCTATTTTAAATATTATTTGCCCCAAATCTCATTCCCTTGAGTATAGTAAAGTTTGTTCCAAAATAAGGAATAATTCCCCCCCCCCCATTGAGGTTTTTTTTTTAAATTCAACATTTTTCAACTTACTGTTAGCAGATCTGGTTTACATTCATATGAAAAGTGTCTGGGTAAAAAAATCTTGAAGGTTGATCAAGATTCAATTAACAAATTACTCGTTAACCTTCATTTAGCTCTAAAAATATAATGAGTGTGTTTTAGGTTTATCAAGTGCAATCGTTTTTTTTCCCAGTAATACCGGGGAAGTTTGGTGATATTTATGACAGTGTAACGAGGTGCTTTAATCTCGACGCAGAATTATGTAACATATTCTTGGTAAATCAAGAGAAAAAAAACATGTTTTATCTTTCAACAAATTTGTCCTTCAGGCAGACTAGATTTAGCACAATACGTGACGATCTGTTTCTTAAGTCGTTGGCTGATCCCCGACATATGGCTTATTAGGCCGCCACTTGCCAAGGTCACACGCATGACTTAGGTGGCATAACATTCATCAAGCCGTGTTGATATGCAGTGTCACTGCTGTTTTTCAACAAGAGACTTTCATTAATTAATCTTGCATTACAGCAAAGGTTGCCAGAGACACGGCACCCACAGTTGCAACTTTGGCATCGACTGAAAAACCGTCTTCTACCGTTAAGTGATTAGTAGTGCCATTAGTAGCCATAACATTGTGACAGTTTCAACTACAGTAATGTGGATAAAATTGGATTAGAAATTGTTGAGAGAGAGAGAGAGAGCTACTGGTTTAATAGTGGATCTGCTCGGTACGGGTGATAGTCAAGGACTCATGTATGCGCCCCCAAACATAAAAGCTTTGGAACTGATGCATGCAGGGAAGGTTTGTTGGAAATTTAATTTAGAGAGTTGGGGTTAAAATATTGCAAAAGCATGTTTACCAAATATTGTGTCAGATAAAACCAGTATAATTAGGACAACGATGATTACTCGGAAACAGTGTTAATAGTAACCTCTCTGACAGCGCGCTAGGTCAACTTTGTAAAGTTGACTGGTGGAGGACTGAAGGGTGTAGAAAAAGCAGGGAAGCGATAAGAGTGTTTATGGGATGAATTGAAAACCATATTCTATCTATGACATATTATTCAGTACTTATCCTATGAACTGATATATATATGTTAGTGTTTAATTTTGCCACAACCTCTTGATTAGATCTATAGCAAGTGGGGAGAGAGTAGAGGTTGGGAACTATTTGTGACTGTCTCTCTGTTGAAGTACATACATTGTTTTTAAATATATAATGATATGTTCTGAAGCATTGCCTTTAATGTAAAAATGCATATATGCAAATATGGCTATTTCAACATTTTAATCATTATAAGGCTCACCTAGTTGCACATAGTTCAAACAAAATGAAATGGAAGAGGGAACGACCGTTCGACCAGTGTATGTATCCAGGCAAATTGAATCTTAAAGAAATTGGTTAAATTGTATTGGTTGAATTTGTTTAAGTCGTAAAGCAGTGGAGCTGTACAACTTGATATAGCTACGGTACTGTAGTCTGATATCTCAGAAATCCAAAATGTGGCCTTATCTTGTGCTCATAGCTTGATTTTATTCTTATGGTAATATCCTGACTATACTGTATGCTTTCTAATAAGTATGTACTGTATGATGTCTAACTATTGTATCTTAATGCTGTCTTACAACTACTCTATGATAAAGGTGAAAGGTGTAAAATTGCAGTTATAGGTCTGCTATTATCCTAAAAATATCACTGCCAGAATGAAATAAAAAAACAGCAAGATTTTGGGTCGGTAGAAGTGCATGGTACATGCAGACATGAATCTAGGATGCAGGACTTCACAAAGTTAGATTTGGAAGGAATGGGTAGTGGTGATTGACTAGAAAGTTGGATAGTTAGGGCTCAGTGTTAAAATGTTACCAGATTTGTAGGGAATAGGTCGATAGGATAGCATATAGTTGATGACTGAAGATAGGTGAGTATCATCCCTGGTACACACACACCTGTAAGTTTTTGGAAGACTCTCTCAAGACTATTTAATAGAGTAGATGTTGCATGACTAACTTACCTGTCTCCACAGCACTAGTGCACACGTCATTAATTCATGTCAATAATTTGTATACTTTGTCACATTTTTTTCAGGTCACAAAAGCAGAATAACCGGCGTGAAATTTGGCAAGAAGAATCCCTCACTGTGCTTCACAAGTTCCTTAGATGGAACAATAAGGTAATCCAGTTCAGAACTTTTCAGTTTCTTAAATTTGAATTGGGATACTTGTTGGAAATTTGATTTTGTAACATTTGAAATTTTAAACGACACAATTACAGAAGTGCAACATATTTGGAAGAGTACAGGCATGCCACACTACAGGTACAGCCAAGTGTTATATAGTATATAGAGTCTGTAGTTTGACTTGTCTGTGTGTTCAAAATAATGAATGATATTTGATATTTGTTTGTCTATCTTTTTTGCAGTCCTTTTTGTGCTTTTGGAAGTTTACCGTTTTTCTTCTGCATAATATTGTATATGTATTTTGTATTGAGGGCTCCTCTGGAAAGCAGTGCCTCTGCACTGAGCAGGACTATACCCTCATTAAAGATGACAATAAAAAAGAAAAAAATAATAAAAAACAAATGTTGGGGCTGTAGTGGTGAAAGTGAAGGATACTTAGACAACTATCAACTATAACACAACTATTCATAAATTTGATGAAATAAACAAACAAGTATTTGCATGGGCTTTTCAAAATTTTACAAAAATTCTCTTGTTTAGCCTGTGATATTTGAAGCTATTGTTAGAACTGACCCACTTTTCTGTTGTCGTTTCATCAAATTAAAGATTTTTTTCAAGTTTACTAAGTTGCTCCTCATTTTCCACATGTCTCCTCACTACAATCACACTCTTGCTGTATTGCAAGTATCCACTACTTGACATTATATATTTAGTAGATGTTTGATTTGGTTGGTGATCAATGGAAATCACCTGACCAAGTTTCTCATTGAGCTTTGAATACTCACTTTCCAACCCATGCCCCTTGACCTCTCAAGAAGAAGATCAAGGAATTGGTGCTTTGGTGAAAGGTTTAAAAGGTTTGGAGTAACAGGAAGGAAGGTGGTTATGAGGAAAAAGTTTTGCTTAGAAGAAGCCCATTACTTCTTGTCCATAAAACTTGTGGAGTCTTGGTTCACAGTAAGGTTGACCCTTTTCAATAAAATCACTTAAAAATAATTTGCTTTCCAGGCACTAAAAATGGTTCCCTTTTGTCTGATTTTAGTATGTCTGATTCATTGAGCTGGAAACTCAATATGTATCATATTTTACTTTCTCACTTGTTATTATTATGTCTTTCTCTTCCGTTCCCTCTCCCCCCCCCATTTAAAAAAGAAAGAAAAAAAACTGGATCATCATTCTCATGAAATGTAATATGAAAGTCGGATGTACAGTAAAGTTTTGTAAACCCATGAGAGTGACGATGTTTTCATTTGCTTTGCGTGTGTTTGAATTAATTTGGCTAAGTGCTGTGCATCCCTCTGTGATTAATGCATGACATGAATAAACCCTATTCCCTGGCGTACTTACGTACCGCATCAAACTCAAGCCAAGAAAACAAGTAATTCTTCAGTGTGTAAACAGCGTAGATAGAAAATGACAGAACAATAACAATTATTTCAACGGAGTTTGGAATCGTCTTAAGTCTTTTAGTGGGTAAGGGGAAGCGGGTTAAGATGATGTTTGGTGGGCTTAGCTTGGGGCAAAGGAATGGAGGATTAAAGGTGTCGAAATGATGGACAAACATGGTTTAAATAGAAACAGAAATGCTGGATGATGAAAATCTGTTTAGGAATTATAGTTTTAGACTTCACTAATGGTACAGTAGATCTGGAGAACAGTGGTGGTGGTGGAGGCCTGGTGGGCATTGCTCCGAAAGCGGGTCACCGTTGGCGGGTCATTATAAAGTTGGTAGATTGGAAACTACAACGGTATAACCGAGACACATAATTTATCATTGCCTGTGATATAAATAAACCGGTGAGGTTGCTGGGTATCCATGTAGTAATAATCAACTTTTATAGTTTGGGCAGAAGATGGGTAGGTGGTACAGAAGGACAAAATTTTGGCGGGAAATTTTAAAGTAACTCAGAACAGTGGTATCGAAGGAAGAAAGGAAAGGAAAGAATTTCCATCGGTAGAAATCAATTTGGACGAACTTTTTATGTTCTCTTTGAAAGCTATCAAGCTTCAAAAATTTGAATTCTGTTTAGTCAGAACTCAGAAGCCACATTACCTTATGTATAAATAGAAGAGATATTGAATAATTTGAATTGCAAACATGTATTAAATGACTTCTATATTCAAATTGGAGGTAATTTTTCAGTTTCCTATTAATTTATCTTTGTTCGTTAGATGTTGGGACACCAGAATGAAAGGCTTGAAACCACCTCAGATATTCACAGGTATGAACAAATCTATTTTAACAATTTATACATGTGTGATAACTACAGTAGTGTGTAAGCCGATACGATTAGTCACTATGCATAGTACAGTTGAACCACATTTGCTTTTGTCACAATACAGGAAGTTGATATAGATAACAGAAAGTATTTCTCAGATGCGACGATATTACAGGGACACCAAATCCGTCTCAAGTCGGACCCTTAATTTAGGGAATGACTTAACTGTTAGTCTACCCTGTATCTTTGTGTGCAGTAACATACCTTGAGTACAGTATCTACATCTCAGGAGGTGGTTGCTCTTCCCTGGATCAAATCACTGGAAAGATAAACAGCAAGAATTGATTTTGTTCATGTTTTCTCCCAACGATAACTGGAGCATGTCATTCCTCTGTTTGTTATGTCACATGTCACCAGTTAAAGCCGTTGGTTACATTGGCGGCGATCAGTCCAACAACAACGAAATTATATTCAAGCTCAAACTATTTTGGAAAAGAGCAAATACAAATTCATGGCTAGAACGGGTGTTCGTTTACTTAATTGCAAAATATTATTTTCTTTATTAAAATGATGCAAAACTGATCCGTATCTGAATAATTATGTTATTCTACGAAACACATGTAAATGCCAGTAGGGTATAGGAGAGTAAGACTTTCAATGCAGTTCTACCAAAATAAGCCAAATTTGCATATAAAAAAATGCCGGCGGAAATGTTTATAATTGCCATCAACTGGAAAATAGTACTCACTAGGGTACTGAAAATTTCTTCCCGAGACAAATATTTCATTACAAATCATGCATGGCATTTTTACTGGTTATAGTTGTAGTGGCTCTGATGAGAATTGGAAGTATGAGTATATAATTTTAGTCATGAAACATGACCAGCCGCTTTAATAATCATTTTTAGATCATATTTTGTCTGCACGTCTGGTAACATGATTTCTTAAAATGGCTTCCTTTATCAGATCAATAAACTCAATAATTTGCTCTCTGTAATCAGGTGATTCATGTTCTTACAAATAGGTTACGAGGGCTGTGCTTTCACATCGTTCGACGTTAATTGCGATGACGACGTCGTGTGTGCTGGAACTGAATTAGTCGAGGAAGATGCCTATCTTATGTTTTGGTTAGTATACCTCTCCTTTAATACTTTCCATATCTTTTCATTTCTTTTCTTTCTTTGTTGGAAATCAATATGAAATAATGAAAATTTTCTTTATCTTAGGAGATGTGTAAGATTATTTTGAATGATAAGTCTGCTGCTATCATATGTATATTTTCCCCTGGTTTTTACAAGTTTCTCATTAAAAGTTGTGAGAAGAAGCTTCATATTGCAAAATCATCCTAAGCAGTGTCGCAAATGTCTTAGGCGTTGATACGTCAGCCTTTCTGATGTCCAGAACAACGTTTTTGATAAAGAATATGAAATATGACTTGTCACATGGAATTTGTAACAAGTTGTATAACACCACAGCCTGGCCTTGTAGAACACATTCTAGTTATGTCAGTTTGTACAAATGTTATTTTGTAATTTTGAAGAGTTTGTCATGAGTCACAGTCTTCATGTGATACTGCCGAGTAGGTTCATTTAACCAAGCCCAGCCTTTATTATCAGGATCTTTCTCTCAAGGAACTTCCCACCAGAATGACTATACTACCAATGGAAAGGGTTCTCAAGTACAGTGGAGTATCCGGAATATCATTCATGGATACATCTGATGGCACTAGACTCTTTTTAATATCATCAGATGCATCCGAAAGCATTACTATAAAAAATATGTAAAAATATGTAGGAAAAGTGTCAAACTGTGCAAAACTGAAAATAGGAACAATAAAAAACTGAAAAGAAAATACAAATACCTGTTATGACGAATTAAATAATTTCACAGCAGATGAGGAAAAGCTACGCGTTAGACGCTGATTTCCTTTAAAAGTACGGAGATGGCGATAATAGTACTTAAAAGTAAACTTCCCCTCAATACAAGTACAGTACAAATAAGGCTCTAAACCCAATTACAAGTAGTTAATCTTCCTTAACATCTATACCAGATTAACAAGATGCTCCAAGTACAAGTACTGGTACAAATTCTAGAGGGGGATGCACAGTTTAATGATAAAGTATGTTAGAATACCAGCATGATCATGAACTAACAACAAACCCGTCGCTCAGCCAATTTTCAAAGAATACTTTGAGGGACTAGAATAATCAACAAGGTTAGTTTTTGGAAACATTAAGCAAGTTTAGCCACAGTTTTATTTGGGACCTAATGAGGTATTTGCTTTGGTACATATTTAAAGCATAAAACCACTTAGTATTTGGAAAGTATTGTAAAATCTACAGCATATGGTACCTAAGAACCTGGCACCTGTTGTCAAGCGTGAATATTTGGCGTGAGATCAGGTTTATTACATACTTAAGAAAGAGTGATTACCGTTTCATTTTGCTATTAAGGGAATGTCGATTAACCTTTATCGTTTCTAAGAAGGTTCCTATTAAACTGGAAATTCCAATATTACTACATGATCATTCCAGTCTGCTTTGTAGGATCATCCATCACCCTCTCCTCATCAAACTATCCTTTCCTCTAAGAGATCATGTTCATTTAAGACTTAATTATCCTCCTGATTTCATCCTTTATGCTTTTCCTTGTTTTTCCATCAACTGTTATCGTTAGACGTCGAGACCACCGAGAGAGATCGCCCTCAACCATTGGTTTAGTTTGATTTCAATCATCTCTTAGTTTATTGTGGTGGGAATTGATGTAATTTAAAATAAGCAGTATGATCCTAAGTTAATCACGTGATAAATCACCCAGCCCTGCAAGGCAGTTAAATTTCTCGATCAGGATTCTGAGAAGCAAAATTATGCGCCGCTCAAACGGAAAAGTCCTGAATAGGTTGTAGATCTCACATGTCCTTTTCTAGCATGGTTCAAATATAAACTTGTATCTCTGTGCCTGCATCTCGGTGTATCTGCTTGTATCTCGGTGCCTTGCAATCATAAGGTCCCGAGTTCGAGTCACTCCAAATTAATGTATGTCGTCCAGTTACAGGGTTGTTGACAATTGACAATTCATAATCATGGACGTTAAATATGAATCTAAGAGACTGTCTTGGGTCAGCTTGCGGCTTTGATAAGCCAATGAGGCTTCTTCGCAAGTTCCTGCTTGCAGGAGGATATAAAATACATATATCTCTTGTTGTTCTTGGTATTAACGAGAAACTTAGAAATGTTTGCACAGCATTGCTCTTGGATGGAAGTCATCTTTTGTGTTCCAGCCAGGACCTTATCCTAAAACTACCAGATGCTAGGATAGGTGATATACATATATTCAAATATCATTGCTTTCTAATTATACCTCCTTACCATGCCAGTGGTTTATACTTTATTAATAGAACAACAGTGTTATTTTATCCATATTGCACTGTGTGTTTTTGTCTTCCTCATGTATTAACTGCCAATCTCTAAAATGTTAATCAATAAAGAAACTGGTTTACATGTGTGTAATATCATCCCTTTGGAGTTTCCGGGAAAGAACTTTGTGGCGTAGAATTCCCTGTGTGGTAGTTTTCAAGCCGCACAGAATATCGTTACTTTAATAAGCATGAAAAGTTTTCTTTTTTATATATTTCTGAAGTATTAATGCTGCACTGCTTCACTTCAAGTCAGGAATCAGGTGGTCGGTGAAGCATAAACCAAGTCATGGTAGTTCTACTTGATCAGTAGTAAAACAAACTGGTAACATTAATGTTCCAGTGTGATTTTCTCAGGAAACAACTGGTAACATTAATGTTTCAGTGTGTATCCTCTCAGTAATACACTGGTAACATTAATGTTTCAGTTTGTATTCTCTCATGAACAAACTGGTAACATTAATGTTTCAGTGTGTATTTCTCTCAGGAAGAAAGTGGTAACGTTAATGTTTCAGTGTGTATTCTCTCAGTAACAAACTGATAATATTAATGTTCCAGTGTGTATTCTCTCAGACTGTAGAAACTGTGTCATGAAGGATCATGTGGTTTAACTTCTAAATGATTTTAATATTTCCATGGTACTAGTCAAATTCTGAAATTATATTCCAAAGTATCAAACAAATGAGATCAAAGTAT